>PVJO010002838.1:0-134709 GCA_004026905.1 Hystrix cristata | reverse complement strand
TTTTTTTTTTACAAACTACAAACACATTTATTAGGAAAATATGTAATAGCATATTCTTTGGCCTGCACTGTGTGAAAACCTATCATATTTGGCACCACAAAAAACAGGGCACTGGAGCAGTTCTTACAAGCCATGTGCCCCAATTTTCTTCAATCCATTAGAATTACTAGATTTTAATTTTTCCCAAGTCAACACAGTTCACTGACCTGACTGTCCTCTATTAGCTAGATGGTAGTTTTTGAAAAGATTGATAGTTAGTTTTTCTTTGAAAAATCTTTGCTCACAGCAATTAACATAGTAATGTGCCCGAGAGGTCGCTCCCCTGAATAGTCCAGCTCTGACCTTTGATGCGGCACCATCTCCCGCGGAATAAAGTCAAGCAGAATGGAAACATTGTGCAATGGAAATTACTAATAAACAGAGTGCCGATATACCGAAGAAAGCATTGGTTAGTCATTGTTCATGCCAAAACTATTGTTCCCTGAATAATATTAGTCATGAAAAATGAAGGAACAATTTCTATAAGCCATGGTTTGTGTAATAAATGAATAGATTTTTCTCTACAATATATAAAAACATGAATGTCTTCTTTAAAACTGGTATTTTAATGTGATTTCTTTCCAAGCTACTTTATTTCAATGACTTTTTAAAAACACTTCGAGGCCTCATTAGTCAGACTTATCATATAAAATTATAGTTAAAGATTCTTCCATTACAGGCATCTCTTCCCTCAGTGCACATTGTTCAGGTATCTTTGATTAGTATTAATCTCTCTTCCTCAGCAGAGAGGAGCTGGCTCACATAACAGTAAAGTAAGAAGTGACAGGCTTTCACATAGGGCAGGAAAGTATTGTTACTGTTATACTTTGGCTTGTGAGTATACAATCCTACACTAAAATATTTCACCAGAAGTACTTGGTCATCACATCTGTTCTAGGACAGTGACCAACCTTGATCTGATTGGTGTTTGGAATTAAGCTTAAACAGAATCCAAAAACAGTGAAAAATGAAAGATGGTGCTCAATATTGAGTATACTATATTGGTAAACCAAGGTCTCCACACCCTCTGCCTTTCCAATGCTTTGTATCTAGGAGAACTTCTAAGACAGTCTGGATGGGTATTAAAACTACTATAGAGAAAAATACTAAAGTTACATGCGTAAGAGTTGATAAATGATACCATCAAGTTCTGGAAAAATGGTGGAAGAACTGGCTTTAAACAGAAATAAGAATATCCCTTCTATTGTGTAGTGCAGTGCTATGGAGATAAAGTCTGGCATACTGACAGGTGAATTTGTGTGGGGGGTTGGGATTGTGCAGAAAAAGTTACAAGGAGACTTGATCTGGCAACTAGCTAATGGCTTTTATTGTTTCCCTGTGCAGTGTAAAGGTATTTCATTTAATTGGTAAGGAAGAAGAATGCAGTAATAAAATACCTGAAGGGAAAATATTTTACACAAATGAAAAATACACTGGGACATAAGTTTGAGGTGTCATGAATAATGGTATAAAACTTTAAATTTCTGTAATTTAGAGTGAGTCATTTCATTTGAAACCTGAAATATTAGCTGTTAAATTTGCAATTAAAAACTCATTGGCAATATTAATGAGAACTATTTCAATAAGACTGAATGTCAAATTTTAATACATTGAGAGGTGACACAGTAGAAGATAGGAATACAGAGATAGATTCAAGAAATATGGCCCCAAAATAAGGAAATTAATTGACTCCAAAATTTTATGCCTGGAATTATACCTTGAAATTCTTAAGGAATTGGCATTCAATTTCCTTTTCAAGTTCTAAGCCACAGCGTATACAGTCTACCTTCCACATTAGTGGTTTCTACATCCTGCAGATTCAATCAACTATGAATCAAAAATATTTAGAAAAAATTGCATCTATACTCAACATATGTAGACATTTTTCTTATCATTATTCTCTAAACAATGCACTATAACAAGCATTGACATAGCATTTACATTGCACTGTGTATTACAAGTAATCTAGAGATGATTTAATGTCTAAGGATAGTTACGTGTAAGTTACATGTAAATGTTATGCAATTTTACATAAAGGATTTAAGTATCCACCAATTTTGGTAGCCACGTGGAATTCTAGGACCAACTCCTCAAAATACATCCAAGGATGACTGTACTCAACAGAATAATTAGCTAAATAAAAAACCATTTTTATTACTACATGCAAATATAGTACAATCACAAATGTGTGACTGTTTAATAAACTTTAACAGTAGAACTTAACTTGACCTGAAGTTAAAGAGAGCGTTCCCAGCCTTGCCCTGAAGGTGTGTTTAGCAGTGCACTGAGGGAGTAAGAGAATAAGAAGGGTAGCAAGAGTTAGAGAGAATGAGAGAGTAAGAACTAGCATGACATAAGGAGAGAGAGAAAGAGCAAGCACCTGGTTCTCCAAAACCCTTAGACCAGAACAGCAGATAGAAAGGACTCAGATAGCTGTTGGGCTGACCCCTAGAATCAGAGCCAGGGCAACTGCTCACTCAGAGTCAAGGAGGTACAGGTGCATCCACTGTGCCCAAAGACCAAAGCTCCAGGAAAGCAAGAATTCGATTAGCTCATCGGAAAGCAAGAATTCGATTAGCTCAGCTCACCATTGGAGCCCTAGCACAATGGCTGACACGATGACTATTCACTGAGTGTATTAACGATGACTATTCACTGAGTGTATTAATTAAAGAACAGCATTGAACTACGGGTGGGGCTGATAATCAACAAAGATATGTGTATATGCTTCAAACTATTATTTTCAGTTGCTCTTCATTACGAGGCATGCCAGTATTTGTTCTGACTTGTCACTATCTGCATTTTAGAGATTCATATGTTGAATGTTTCCCCCAGAAGAGTTTAAATGAGAAGGGAAAATCACTTTTTAATCAAAAATAGTATCATTTTTATCAACATGTATTATGTAAGAACTCATTTTAAGTATTGTTGTCCATTTCAGAACTTTAAACTATAACACAGTTACATGGATTTAACTGGAATAATGAAAACAGAGTGGAGAAAGTACTAAGGAAACCAGGGGGAGCCCACGAACAGAACAGTTTGTCCAGATGAGGGTAGACCATGACAATGAATGTGGAGACAGGCTCATGGAATGACCAAAACAGACTCAGTTTTAGACTCTGTTCAATCTTACTTCCAAGCTAATAATGTTTAATCTTCTCTACACAATTACTATGGGTTGCTCTGTTCTCTCCTCTGGAGCACCATCCAACACTGATCTAAAATAGAAGTACACATAGGCTGGACTCAAATCATCAGGGTTTGAATCCACTATCATCTTACATGGGTGTGGAAGAGCTTACTAACCTTCTCATTCATCAGTTTCTCATCGACAAAACAATGATTATAGCATCTTCTTTGGAGAACTATTGTGAGGATTAACTTAATTGTGCACACTTATGATATGACACAAATTTTAGCCACAAAACTCAAGAATTAGATTTGCATGTTAATAAATGAAGAAATTAGAGCTGGACAATGAGACACACAGCTGTAACCCCAGCACTCTGGAAGGATGAGGCAGAAGGATTGCAAATTTGAGTCCAGCCTGGGCACCTGAGCAACTTAGCAAGAACTCATCTCAAAATAAAAAATAAAAACAATACATTTAAAAAAAAAATCTGGGGTCATAGTTCAGTGTGAAGGCACTGGGTCCAATCCTAGGTATAACTGGGAAAAAAATTCACAATGAAATTTGATTTGTAGAGCTATGAAACTAATATCTGAATCATTTTAATACCATATTTCGTGACCATTTTAGACCAAAATAAATATTTTACAGCATTCTATACTGGAGTTTTTCTTTTCAGACATTAAGATCCAAGATACTCCCATTAAAAATCTTATTGTTCACTTTTTATTCTAGTGTCATTAGCATAAATTTTTAGTAAATATAGATAGACTGACGAACAGATAATGTAAAGTTACATTTGATGAAGAAGTAAAGCTTATGACTCGAGGACAGTCAGATTCATGGATCTCATTAATTCTCTAATATAACTTGCATATTTCTCATCTCATGAGAGCCACAGACAGAATATCACCCAATTCCAACGTTTTGTTTTGTTTTGTTTTCAGCACTGAGACTTGAACCCAGAATGTACCAACTCTTCACAATAAACATTATCATTATGCACTATAAACATGTAGTATTAAAAGAAAAAGACCATAAACTTTTTTACATTGTCACATTTCAGAAGTACAGAATGTTGTGTTTTAAAATTTTGTGAAGAAATAAATTCAAGCATAATCTATTCACCTATATATATTGTTGGGTATTCATTTTACTTTTCAATACTAAAATAAATAAAATTTCTATCTATACTATTGCTAATTCATATGTCTCAATTTTTATTAATGGCTACTTCTTTGAAATGAGCAAAGATAAAACCTAATGTCTCTTTACTTCTCAAAACATGATTTGATAATTACCAATGATGGAATTTCATTTCTTGTAATTTGCACTCACTCCCTTTACAAAAGAATTTGTAATGAGCCTGTGGAATGTGTGAAATGCAGCCCCGTGGACTTAATGATGCAAATGTTTAGCAAAAAACAATCTGTGTCCTGCACAGAGTGCGCCTAAATGTATGGAAGTGGGAAATGCATAAGCAACTTAGGATGCACACAGTGTATATGAGGAAAGTCAAAAGATTACTTGGGCTCCTGGTTAGGTGCTGCATCATGAGGGGCTGTGCAAAAAATGCCAGCATTTACCTGGGTTAAGGGCAGTCAGTGAAAAAAATGTAAGGAGCATGATGATCGGATTTTTACAAAATAGTATAGAATGTGGTTAAGACTGGAAATAAGGAGATCAGAAAAGTGACATGATGACAACTAGTAATGATGAGAAGGTGAAGTAAAGACAGATATAAAAATTATTCAGGAGAAAAAGTTAGTGTTTAATATGAAGAATAAAGAAAAAGATGTGTGGAGTGATTTCTCCGTTTTTGATTTGGGCAACCAAGTGGATAATGTAGTCAAACAGTGACAGGGAATCCAGGAGGAGGAACAGATTTCTGTGGGATGGGAAGATATGTTCATTTGAATTAAAACGAAAATATCTTGTGGCTATATTAAATGAGGTTGCATTTTATAAATTTAGCTCTGGTTCTCTGTGTTAGTCATAGCACACTTATTTATTCAACAAGAATAACTAAGGAATAATAATGCTGAGGTAGAGGAGCACATAGCAGTGAGTAGCACAATGATGAACATGCATGGCTCCTGCCCATAAGGATTCACTGAATATGAGAGCTCTAAAAACAAGCAACTGAATGGTCAGTGTGTTATCAGAGAAGATGTCTAAAACAACTAATCTCAGAGTTCGGGTAAAATAGAGATTACACCTCTTGATGGCAAAAATCAAAAGATACACTTTAAAAGGAAAGAAAAAGAAAGATGGATTTAAATAATAATTGGTAGATGGGCTAGAGTAGAAAATACAGGAAGGAGAGTCTTACAGGTGGAAGAGAATGGACATAGATATCGGAGACAAACCTCGTAGAAACATCTATTTGACTGAAAACCCAATTTGAAGTGGACATTATGTTGAGGGCAATGACAGGCAATAATATTGGGACCTAAATTCGATCTTGAAAGAGGCCAGAGAATCAGGATTTGCTTTAGTGGCAATGGGAATTTAGTCTGAGGTTCCAAGAAAGGAAATAAATGACCTACCAGATCTGTTCTCACTAAGATTAATTCTCAATCTGTTTTACTGGAGAAATTATTTAAGGGTTATTAGGACTTACCTGGAAAAATATCATCTAATATGGGGAAAAAAGGAGACCAATCCATGGATTTTATTTGACTGTCAGAATTGAAAGAAATGTAATAAACAAAGACACTAGGTGTAGAGCCAACATTAGAGGACGTATTGCATTAACTCAAACTGGCAGAACAGGAAGATTCTTGTTTTAGGTAAACTAATGAGATAAGTCCTGCATGAATTCTACTGGGCATTGATAAGATGTCTAGGCAGCCTTTTGCCACAATAAAAAAGTCAAGAAGAGTTTAGGCCTGAATTTACATTTATAGAGTAATGAAAATTAGTAAAGTATGATATCCATTTCAAAAATAGTGATTCAAGCTTTCTGATATAGTCTTAGTCACCCATTTATGATGCTTGTCCCCATTCAGATAACTACACTGCATGGGTACTGAGACTTTTTTACATCCGAAGCACCCAGAATATAATGTTTGATTAGGCTTTTTTGTTTATAGGAAATAAAGTCATTTAGAGTTTCTATTACAAGCTCTGTGTAGAATTGAAGTGTTTAATTTTTTTTTTGCACTAGAAGTTAATGGCCAATAATGCCTATATTTAATTTAATGAATAAACAAATTTATTTTCCCCCTAAAAGAAAAATATAAAATAGGACCATAATTTGCTTAAGTCCTATGGAAAATTAATTCTTAAAGTAAAATTGAGATCTTCATTGTTTACATGTGAAAACATTTAAAATAATGTAATATCATCAATAATGTAATATAATCATTTGTTTGTCATTAATAGACTTCTGTGGTTATACTGAATTGGCAAAGTTTGGTTGGCTATAACTGGAGCTCATGTATGGTCCTTGATTTTTAACTTGAAAATCGCAGTCTAAAATGTAAAGGCTGGTTTTGTTTAATGACATACAGTAACCTATAGATGTTCTTTGGTTATTTTATCAGTATGTTTTCTTTTTTCAGTTACAGAACACATACTTCAAATCAAGGAATATATTGTCAATTAATATTGTATTCTACCACAAAGTCTAATAATATTTGTGGTACATAAGTTTATTTATTGATGTTTGGTGCTGAGGATAAAACTCATGTGTAGATACTTAATGGGATGGTGTTGGACAGCTAACTGATTTTAAGTTTTATAAATTTGTATTTCTTATGTTCTTCCATATGGACATTTGCACACATATTATGAAATGCTTGCACATTATCATTAATGTCTCTTGGCCCTCAAATCCACACAAATGATAAAGGAATTGCTCTACATAAATTTTATGATCAAGCAAATATACGAGTATATAATCATTTTCCTATCTCATACTGTGCAACATTTGGCTTTTTTTTCTACTCCTTAAAAATCTTGAGATATACACAATAGAAGGTAGAGCAGTATCCTTTGGCTCTTCTTGCTGACTTGCTTTTCTCTCATGGAAGGATCTAAATATATTTATCATTATCTTTTATTTCTCATTTATGTAATGTTAATTTATGCCTCTGTAATTAACTCACAAAGGCTAATAGTGCACTCAAAGACAGTGGAAGGGAAAAGGAAAAAAGAACAGAAGGAAAAAATGGAAACAAAGGTTTCGTTTATAAGGAGAGGAAGAAGGGCTGAAGGAGGGGAGGGGGTTGGGGAACAAAAGAAAAATCAAGATATGTCATGTACAGGTACAAATTCCATAAGATGAATTTTATGTGTATCTAAAATGTACCCATAAAATTAATTTTAAAAAAAGACAGAATCACAATCTACTTTTCATTCTTTACCAACAGATACTGAAGATTGGGAGCCAATTTCAGTGTCACTAAAAGTTGTGACCACTTCTTCCTACTTATTCTTTCACTTTCCATTTCTTTATATTACAGTCAAAAAAGAAAGAAATGAACAAAGGAGATAAACATTTATATTTTCAAGCCATTATATGACTACTCAAAAATAGCTCCTGTTATTAATATTAGAATTAAAGATAGAGTATAATTCTATATACATTTTAAAAACCATTGGTGAAAGTAGTGTGTAGTCATAGGTAATACTAAAATAAATGAAACCATTTGTCTTTCAAACATTTACCATCTAAGTAAAAATACAGAACCACAAATAAACAGATGAAATAAAGTTTTATCTATTGTAAGACCCACATTTGAAGGTCAAAAATCTTAGACTTTAAATTCAATGTACATTTTTTTTTTTGTAATTCAACCTATTTCTATTTTGACTCCCATTTCTTCTAGATAACACAATCTCAGAATCCCAGTCAATTTAGGCTCACTTAAACTTTTGGTTTCCTCAGTCAATTCAAGGTTTCTTTGGTCAGTTCAGAGTTGCTTTCTCATTGACCATTGAAACTAGATCTTCCTGCTATGCGGTCCTTTGATGCCCAAATACAGTGGAAGAAGAGGCAGTGGAGGGCAGAAATGGGATGATACATTAAGTGTCTGTCATCATCTATTCACACTGGTCTCTGTTAAAAATGTCCAGTTCTCCATAGTCTTCAGGTTGTTGGTCTGTGTAAGCTCCTTCTTTCCCTGATTTAATCCTATTAAACCTTAATCCTGAAAACCAAGGCTCAGGTATTTGTGAGAGCTTTTGAGGCATAACACAAACAAACACTTGACTTATGCACACCATACTGAGCACAAGAAAACTCTGGAGCTTGCCTCAGGTACCTTCATTCAGCCACTCTATTATCAGTTCATCTCTGCTACCACAGCATCTCAGAGCTCCATCTGAAGCCAAGCACATGTTCCTTTTGTTCTCATTTTCTAATTTATTCAATCTACCTAGGTTTTCCATTGTATTTTTCCATAGTAAAGCCAGGTGGTAGGGTTCAAGGTATATTCTCAGGGAACTACCCTGGGAACTAGTTCTCTCTACCTCTCTTCTGAGTCTCCCTTCTCCCCAAAGACAATAAGGATAGTTTCTTCCCTTAGAATGAGGAAATTTTACTTTTCTAACATAATTTATTCATCCAAGTCTCCAAGTGTGATTTGGCACAAAAGTTATAGCCTTTTCTTACAAGAGCTAGGTTTTGGAAGTTCAAAAAACTAATATACTATAAATCAAAAAGTTGTGCTCCAGAAACCAAAACCACTTCATTCCCCTCCTATTTTGTGGCACCATCACTCCTTTGAGTCAATGCATGCTTCATTGTCTACTTGGAACAAATGACAACTGCAAGTATAAGAGGAGTTATTAGGAACAAAAGATACCTCCAGTGATACAGAAAAGAGTCTAAGTGATATATGTGTAACCTCAGTAAGTGTAAAGAGAGGAAATTACTTCTATCAGAGCTGGGTTGAAAAACAAAGCTAAGCTTTACTGAGCATATTCTATTAAGCTGAATTATGAAGGGTAGGAAGGATTTCTATAGGATATCATTTTATATATATTACATAGCCAATAAATAAATACATATTTGAAACATATCCGCTCCATTAAGGAAAGAAGAAAAGAAAGGGAGGAGGAAGAAAGAAAATGAAAGTAAAGTGAGTAGGAGAGCAACAGGAGAGAAAGCAGGAATCAGAGACTCTAGGTGACAGGGACAACACACATACACACAGGGAGAAAGCATTTGGTAGTAGATGTCTGCCTTTGATTGGAGCATCTGGTAAAAGTAGGAAAGGTAGGAGATGAGAGTCATCAGGTTACAATAGTCAGTTTCAGTCCCTGGCAAGGACATTGGGCATTATTTTAGTAGGAATAGGGGCTTAATAAATAACAAACTTTTTAAACAACTGAAGATTACAATAAGCTATATATTTTGGATGACTCTTCTGATGATAGTATGGAAGATATTTTGTTAAATTTTATTTTATTTTAATGGTACATTTTAGATGTACATTGTGATAACATTCATAATAGGGGATTTGTACCTGTAAGTGATATATCTTGCTGCTTCTTTTGTTCCCATTCCCTTCCCCTCACCCTCTCCTCCCTCCTTATTTACAAAAGCTTTGTTTCCATTTTTTCCTTCCATTTCTTATTTCTGTGGTCCTCTGTTCCTTTCCCCCTCGCTTGTTCCCTTTCCCATTTGGACATTTTCTTCCCTTTCCCAATATAATACATTTTAGTCTTTATTTACACTTTCAGTTTCTCACACCAGACAAACTATGCCGTATTTAAACATGTGTGTCTGATTTATTTCACTTAAGAGCATGGTCTCAAAATGTATCCACTTACCTAGGAATGTCTCAAGCTTATCATTCTTTATGGCAGAGTAGTACTCCATTGTATAAAAAAACTTCATTTTCTTTATCCATTCTGCTGTTGATGGGCATTTGGGTTGTTTCCAAGATTTAGCTATTACAAACTGTGCCACTATAAACATGGGTGTGCATATATCACTGCAGTATGAGGCTTTTAATTCTTTTGGGAAGATACCAAGAAGTGGAATAGCTAGGTCAAATGGAACCTCTAGTCCTACTTCCCTGAGGAATCTCCACACTGATTTCCATAGTGGTTGCACCAGTCTACATTCCCACCAACAGTGGAGAAGGGTTCCTTTTCTCCACAGCCCCTCCAGCATTTGTTATTGTCTGATGTGTTGATAATAGCCATTCTTTGTGGAGTGAGGTGGAATCTCAAGGTTGTTTTAATTTGCATCTCTCGAATAACCAGTGATGTTGAACATTTTTTCATGTGTCTATCTGCTGTTTCTACTTCTTCATCTGAGAAGTGTCTATTCATTTCAGTTGCCCACTTTTGGATTGGGTCTTTAAATGTGGGGGGGATCTGATTTTTTTTGAGTTCTTTATATATACGAGATGTTAGTCCTTTGTCAGAGGAATAGTTGGCAAAAATTTTTTCCCACTTTGTGGGTTGTCTCTTTGCTCTGTTGGTAGTTTCTTTTGTTTTGCAAAAGCTTTTTAGTAAGATCAGGTCCCACTTGTTGATTCTTTGTGATATTTCCTGGGCAACTGGGGATTTGTTCATTAAGTCCTTGCCTACACCTATGTCTTCAAGAGTTCTACCTATTCTATCTTTCAATATATTTAGTGTTTCTGTTTTAATATTTAGATCTTTGATCCACTTTGATTTTAGCTTAGAGCACGGGGAAAGACATGGGTCTAGTTTTAACATTCGGCATGTGGAGAGCCAGTTTTTCCAGCACCATTTATTAAAGAGGCTATCTTTCTTCCAGTGAGGTTGTTTGGCCCCTTGGTCAAAGATAAGGTGATTGAGAGTGTTTGGACCTGTTTCTTCTTCTTCTAATCTGTTCCATTGGTCTTGGGGTCTGTTTTTGTGCGAGTACCATGCTGTTTTTATTACAGTTGCTTTGTAGGTCAGGGATTGTGATGGCCCCTGCTTTGCTTTTGTTGTCCAGAATTGCTTTTGCTATTCTAGGTTTCTTTTGGTTCCAAATGAATTTTAGGATTCCCTTTTCTAATTCTGTGAGGTATGCTATTGGTAATTTAATTGGAATTGCATTAAACCTGTATAGCAGTTTTGGGAGTATGGCCATTTTCACTATATTGGTTCTTCCTACCCAGGAGCAAGGGATATCTTTCCATTTTCTGATATCCTCTTCAATCTCCTTTTTCAAAGTACTGTAGTTTTCGTTGTATAGATCTTTTACTTCCTTCATCAGATTGATTCCTAGGTACTTCATTTTTTGGATGCTATTTTGGAAGATACTTTGGAGAAGTCTCAACAAGGGATGCTTAGCTGGAATAATTACAACGCTCAGATTAAAACTGAGAAAATCCTGTAAAATGCAATAGCGATGGAAAGAGACCAAACATTAAAACTATTGAGTTAAATCAAGAAGAGGAAATAGTAATTCTAATAAATGCTCAAATTATACTTATGCAATTATAGAGGAGGAGACATCCCATGATAGGCCATTGGCAGGCCCACAGAACCAGAAAAGATGACTCACGTGCAGAAATCTCAGAACCAGGGAGGCTGATGGCATAACTGTTGGTTCAAGACCAAAGGCTTAGCAAACTGGGGTTGGGGGTGGGGGTGGGGCTGCAGGTGCAAGTTCCTGGGTCCAAAGGCTGAAGAATCTTGAGTTCTAATGTCCAAGGATGGAAGAAAGGTGTCTCAGCTCTGTGAGAGAAAGAATTTGCCTTTCCTCTGCCCTTTTGTTCTGTCTGAGCTTCCAGCACTTTAGATGGTGCCCATTTGAAGGAGATATTCTCTGCTCAAACAACCAACTCCTATGCTTCTCCTCTGCTACACTCTCATGAACACACCCAGAAATAATGCTTTACCAGCTATCTAGGTATCTCAGTCCTGACTGACATGTAAAATTAACCATCACAGCCCTTTTATTATGCTTTTTAGATAACTAATTTGAACAAGCCATTCTTTTTCCTGAGCAATGCTTAATTTGAAAATGACAATATTAACTAAGAGATTACAGGCAGAGAAGCTACATAATAGGTACAATTTCCATTCCTACTTTCTAGTGTAGTCCTATCTTTGGAGATACAGGGTTATACTGACCAGAAGTTCTCATATGCACTCTGCAGACTGCTAAGGGTCCCTAGGATCCTTTCAGAAGGTTCACAAGGTCAAAGGTCTCTTCATAAAAATAAGAAACTGTTTCTTTTATGATACACTGATGATATAGAAGCAATGGAGTGAAACCAATAGTGCCTTAACAAGGTTTGAAAGTAGGGGTGCCAAACTGGACTAGCAGACACAGCAGATTTCACTTCCACACTCTCACATTTTAAAAAAGCCAGTACCATCTAATTTTTGTAAACAAGCAGCGTATTACTTTTCTAGAGTCAATGATTTGCAAGAGAGCAAATTTAATACTGGACAATTACAAGTTACAACATTCACCCACAAGCCAAATGCAGGAGGAGTGCAGAACATCTACCTACTCATCGGGGACCCGAAAAATCCAGTGAAGGGCTAGGAGCCCACAGCACTGGCCCATGTACATCCATCTCTGCACTAAAAGGCTGAAGAATTTGTATTGAAGCCGGGATACAATACTCCTGGCAGAGATGAGGAGCAGAGCCTCTCGAAGCAAATGGTAGCCATCCCTGATGACAGCAAGGCCCCAGCTCCTCCTTCTATGAGAACAGCCACATTCACTTCAGGGAAACTAGCCACAACAGAGTTTTTCCTGGGAAACAGCTGCCTCTTATCTTCTGCTCTCTTTCCCCTTATGCTGTGTTGGCAACAACCTTCAGGTGGATCCTCTACATCCAGATCCACACCAACTCAGTCCAGCTAGGTGTTCCTGCTCAAGTTGAACACGAGCCCACCACAAGCAGAAAAAATTATTTTTTATCAAAATCTCACTGTTGAATATATTCACTGTTGCATACCAAGGTATGCTGGTTGTCTCAGTGAAAAGTGCTTATATGTGATAGAACTGTAAGTTACATTGGCCACTTTCTTCTTGGAACACCATGTTTAATTGAGAAGGTAACTGATAAGCTGTGATTATTCATATTTGGATATCTGACACTTATTCTCAGAAATGAATGAAGTGAGCCTGTTATCTTAAGATAAACAGAGGACAGTATTTGTTTCCAGGGACAAAATTTAAACTTTAAAATTCATATTAAAATTTTGGAATATTACCTCCACCTCTGTGAATTTGGCCGACATTTCTAAAGATATATTAATGACCATGCTGACATTAATGACCATGATTTTTTTCATATAAAAAATGTGTCAGCATAACTCAGTGAACTAGTATTTTCCAAATAATGAACTGATAGTGTTACAAAATCATGCTTGCATAAAAGATCCATTTACAGTTCAAGAGAAACCAATAAAGTTATCACAATATATCAATTACACTTGCCATACCAGTTTTCAAGACAACTAAATTTATTATAAGTCAATTAAATTTTTTGTAAAAATCTGCTGACATGAATTTAGATTCCATATTGAAACAAAGTTTACAGCACCACCATCTGCTAAGTTTTAGTGCACTATGTATATGACTATTAAAACTTATCTATTAGAGTAGCATTATATTGTGCCTTTTCAAAGTATATATTTGTGTTAGGCTACATTTTTTTAACATACTTCAACCAGAATAGCATATCAAAAGAGAGTGCACCTTCAGGTAGATAGGAGAATCCAGTTGTCTTTTATTAAAACAGACATCAAAGAAATGTGCAAGGGGTAAAACATTAAAATCTCACATCTTTTTGTTTTGGAAACTATAATTTTTAAATAAAATTATATATTCTATTATTCATATTGACTTATAATGAGCTTGTGGTTATTTAGATACTTTTTTCTTTTAATCTCTAATACAGTAAATATATTATGATATAAACACAGTTCATATGTTACCTAAACACATTTCTTTTGATTATTTAATAATTGTTAAAATGTAAAGGTGTGAGCTTTAGAACCTGACATTACTAAAGCTTGAGAACCTAACTAAAAGTGAAAAAATCGTGACTGACATTAACCACTTACTCACTAGAGATTACTTAAAAACACCTAAAGGTGTTTCTTTGACCTGTTTCCATAACATACTACAGAGTTTCATATCTTTAGTTCTACCCCTGATAACTTCAAGCCAAGAGCATAACAAAATCTAGAAACCTCTGTAACTGGCAGTCATCCAATTCTCTTGCTTTCTACTCAAAAATTCAGACTTGAGGGCTTTCTGCACTTTACTTTAGCTTTATCTCTAGCAAGAGTCCACTGCAAAAATATTTACAGAACTAAGATCTACATTATCTCTTTTCTATTATCTCAGTGCAGATTTCCCTCTATTTCTAAATTATTACTACCATTGAATTTCAAGCATACTGAGTTTGAAATACTGTGTGAAATCCAAGTGAAAATATGCAGTGGAGAGCATGGTACAGAGGAGAGGTTGGACTGGCCTTATCTATTTAAGTGTTTCCTCAAATGCAGACAGTGGCAGAAGACAAAGGTTTGAATGAGAGTATGTAGAGAGAAGACAAGGAATGGGCAGCATCTATGTTTAAGGGACACACCGATGGCAATGAACCAGTGAAGACTAGAAGAGACAACCAAAGTTTTATGAGGAAAAAAAAACACAAAGCTGTAACTGGGAAAACAACACTCAACGGTATTGTTTGACACATCGAGATAGATTCAAGGAGGATTAAAGACTGGCACATTAGAAAGTCATTATTGACATAAATGAAAACAGGTTTTGATAAGGATGTAAAGGTGAAATTCAATAAGGAACTTCAGTCAAAATAGCAGGTGAGAAGTTGAAAACACTGAACTTGGCCTAATATTTCCAGGAATCCCAAGTGAAGGACAGAAGTTAAAAATTTCATGTTCACATTTCTACTTTACTTAATGAGTACATATTGAGGTTGTTCAGTCTTTGCTACACTATTGAGAAAAAAAAAAAAAACTGACCAAGCCGTGTATGAATAGCTACACAAGCACCGAGTCTGTTTGCCATGATAGGATATCACTGGCTGGGTGGTGCAAAAACAGAAATGGATTTCTCATGGTTCTCAAGGATGAAGTCCACGATCAAGGTGCCAGCAGCTGCGTATGGCTGCTTTCTTATTGTGGTCTCACTTGGCCTGCCCTCTATGTAACCACATTCCTGGCATCTTCTTATAAGACTAAGGGCACTAGTTCCACTGGATTAGGGTCCCACCCGAAGGAAAATTACATTGAATTTAACTGTCACTTCATAGGCCTTATCTCCAAACACAGTTGCATTGAGAATTAGGGTATCAACAGATGAATTGTGGAGGAGACAAAATCTAAAATAGCTAATATTACTTTGAGTATCAGGGGTTTACTGATTTGATTGCTAAATGGAAAAGTACAGATGAAAAAACTGGCAGATTAAATTGCAGATTATGTCAAAGTGAAATGGTGAAGAGACATGGAAGATACAAAGCATTCCAGAAGAAGCAGGTGGTATATATTAAGTATAGCAGAGGCAGAAAATACAAATGGGATAATTATGAAACACTTGGAGGCCATGTCACTCTAAAAAGTGTGAAGATTGGTATTAGACTGAGGACAGTTACTATCACTACAGTGATAATATTGCAGAAATAATAATATATTGCTTTGTATATAATTAGCAATGCCTTTTGCTAAGCATTTTTACTAAGAAAATAATCATATGATGAAAAATGAGCTTGATAATTTAACTGACTTGCTCACCATTAGAATAAGAAAGTTAATATCTGGGTTCCTAGTCTTCTATAGGCCTTGCTAGCTCAGAGAATTCAACAGTTTTATTTCAAGAGCCAATAGAAAGAGTGATACTCACTGTATGTCATTTAATTTCATCAATACTTTTTGGGTAACTTTAAGTTTCGGTAATGTAAAAGAAGGTGTACTTGAGGGAAGGGATACATAAAATCAAGTTTTCTAGCAGACAGAAATGGGTTCATACTCTTAACTTTAACTGAGGGGATGTATTCATATGTATCACTGAAATTATTAAAGTGCTTCTTGATCACAATTTAAATGATCTCATAAACCCAAATACCGGGACAAAATCTGAAATCAAGCAAGTCAGAAAGACTCAAAAGCATGAAGATTTTTCAGTGTAACTTTGGTGACTGTGATGGAGGGTGGGACGTGTGCAAACGATGTAAGAGGTCTTTAGAAAATAAAACTGGCCCCTGCTGACAGCAGCAAGGACATGAGGGCTTCAAAGGAGATTGGCAAGGAAACAGGGAAGGAAAGAAACTGAGTAAGCCTAAAACAGATCCTTCTGGGAGCCTTACTCCATGAGCCCAGCCTGATGAACATACCAATTTTGCCTCTGAGACCCTAAGGAGAGAACGCAGATGACCCATTACAACTCCTGACCTAGAGAACTGGGGGACAATACACGTATGTCATTTTGAGTCACTACAATTGTGGTAATTTTTTACACGGCAATAGAAAACTGATCCAATTATAAACACTCTTATCTGAAAGTGGGGAAAATTGAAACAGTTTTAAATCCAGCTGGGGAAACTCTGTCATGTTCCTAGGCCTGGGAATATCCTTTGTGGCTTTCATCTGTGTCCTCTGGGAAATTAGCTCTGAGTCATTCTGCCTTTTGCATGAAAGGTAGCTTGTGTTAGTAGCTGAGTGGTTTTGTCAACTCCCACTTCCTGCCACGAGAACTTGAAGCATCTGAGAGCCTCTTCTCATTTCATGGAAGCTGTGTCCCTGTCAGTTCCAGCTGTCAGATTTCCTACTGATGAAATATTCCTGAGTACCTTGTGGCCTTTGGGTGGATTTCACAGAAATTCACTTCACAAGGCAAAAAATTGCCCATAGATCTTTCTGAGAAAATTCCTTCTTCATTTTTGGCTTCTGCTGGGATGGCTGAGAGACAATGCCAGCAAGTCTTACAGGCTCTTTGGTTTGACAGAGGTCCACTAGGCAAGGCATACTTTTAAACTCTAATGCTGAATACTATGGCCTTTGGATCTTTCTGCATTTGCGTCAGAAGCTGTATAGCCAACCACATCTTCAGTTTTTTTGTCTGTGCTACACTTTGAGAAGCAGTCTATTAATTTTAGCACATTCTGCCTTCTGTATATAGGCTGAGAATTTCCCATGTCAACAAACCATGGTTCTTTTCACCTAACAATTCTTTCTTCGATTCATTCCTCTACTCAAATTTTATTATAAGCAGAAAGAAGTAACCAAGCTTTGCCTTCAATACTTTGCTTAGAAATCTCCTCAGCATTCAAATTTATTGTTTACAAATTCTACTTTCTAAATAATGCAGAAATAATTTTCCTCTGCTTCCTGCCACTACATGACAAGGACCTTCCTTCCTCCAGTTCTAGTAACATATCCTCTCTTCCTGCTGAGCCCTAACCAGCAGCATTTTTAGTGTCTGTATTTCTAACAGTCATTTTGAAGCAATCTAGGCCTTTTCCATTACTCTCTCAATTCTAACTAATATCATTAGTTTACTACCAGATTCAAAAAACTTTTTCACATTCTTTGAAGGTTATGGTAGCAGCTATGGTATCAAAATCAGTATTTGTTTTCTATTGCTACAAAACCAATTATCACAAACATGGGCACTACAAACATCTATTCACTACCCAGTAGTCTCTATATACAAGAAGTCCAACCTCAGGTGAGCTCTATGCACGAGGCGTCAAAAGTCAAAATCAAGAGGTCACAGGCTGTGTTTCCGCTGGAGTTCAGCTCCTCTTCCAGGCTCACTCCTGAGACTGGCAGAATTTGCTTCCTTGCAGTTGCAGGACGAAGGTACCTATTTCCATGCTGTCAGTTTGCCAGGGATCACTCCTCCTTGGCCTTGCAGTCATTCTCCAACCCTTCCACATGGCCCTCTCTACCCTGAAAGCCAGAAATAGTGCTTCTTCTACTTTGAATTACTTTATATCCAAAACAAAGCAGAGTAAAAACATTCTCCATGAAAATCATTGCCGTGGTTAGGTTTAGTCCAATTATGTGGCTTGAACTCAGATTTTCATTTTTACTTGGTGTCATTGCGAACTCTCATTCTGATAGACCCTCTCTGCAATGAACTTTTTGATAATTGTTTCTGTTTTGGTCTGAGAGCATTTTTGATTGTATTATTTTCCCCTCTACAGCCTCTAGCTCAGTTATCAATTGGCAGCACCTCCTTCCTCTTGAAGTTCAGGAACAGAGTAAAGGTTTCTTTTATATGATATGTGCATATATCTGAAAGGCTTGCTTTTATCTTATCAATCACAGATTATAGACTATAATGCCAAGCACTTATGTATGTGAGATTTAAAAATTTTTCTAAAAGCAAATAATGAATGCACATAAGAAAAAAACAAGTAATAAAATATTCTCCATTCATTTTACTTGAAACTTAGCCATATTAAACTACCATGCATTATAATACTTGTTCATATTACAAAGATGTTTTCAAATAAAAGACTATCTTGAGAACATATACCTATTGCCAATTTTTAAATACTTGTTTTTTATGTTGTTGTTTTTGTTGTTGTTGTTGTTGTTGTTGTTTGTACCGAGGATTGAACTCAGGGCCTTCTGCTTGCAAGGCGAGCACTTTAACCACTGAAATTATTTTTTTAAAAGTTCGTGTTTCCAGACATTATTTAATTTTTAACAATATCAATTAAGCAGAAATTATTCTTATTTGAAGGAAACCTATTCAACCATCAACAAAGAAGATAAAAATATTGTGGCTTTTAACCTTCTTAGTTTAAAAGAATTTAATCAGAGAGCGTGCCAAATTGATTAAAATTAGAACCATTTTATAGAACTAGAAAACAGAATATTATCATTTTATTATATTTTAAATTTTCTCAACTTTGGCTTTAAAATCCTGTTATGTTGAGTGAAAACAGAATTTTTGACAAATATAGGATCTAATCCTGGGAAAAACATCAGTATAGGTAGACATATTTTTATTTTTGATTGTAGTGTTACTATTTATTCACATTAAGTGCTACATTAAATTTAATCCATAAAAACAGAAACTGCTTAAGTTAGACTTTTAAATCTGAGGTCCTATAGCATAGAAGGACATAATTTCTTTAAAATTAACACAGAAGCACTGTAAAATGCTTTTTGTTTTTTCTGGTGAACAGTTCATGTTATTTGTCAAATATTCAAAGGTTTCCATTTGGGGTACTTAAGTTTTGTACTTTACCCTACCAAGAGGTGGAATTTATTCCCCATGTGTACTTGGGCTTTGGCAGAGGTAATGAAGTCCAGAACATAGATTTCTAGAGGCTTTATAGGGGGTTTTTTCACTGTCATGGAATTTGGGGGTGACTTTGTAATGAAGATCCCATGGGGAGAAGGCCTGATCACTCCAGTCTTCACAGTCACCGCAGCTGATGACCCAAACTGTAAGGAGCCAAGCTGCCTACTATTACCCAACTGGGCCCAGACGAGGCCCGCAGAACCACCCAGTCAGCCCACAGCAGTGTGAGAAATAATAAAAGTATTGTTCCAAGAACTAATATTTAGGTTAAGGTAAAAAACAAATGTACTATTCTGCACAAAACTGGTATAGGGGCAAAAAAACAAGTCTTTCTTCAAAAACTTTTCCCCTTACTACAGAGCATTTTCAAATAAAATGCTAAAAAAGAAGAGATTTCTTTATTAACATTTTAATGATATTTTTCTACTCCATGAGTCAAAGGTAATAGTTGTATTCATTTTTTTAATGTATTATTTCTAAAATTTAAAATTTTGTAATTAATTTCATCATATAGAATTTATAATAGATGTTTTTAAACGTTAAAGAGTCAAAATGTATAGGATTCTTTTTGCAATGTAAGAGCTTACAGGTTTAAATCTCATCTTTAATTTTTCAGGCACCCAATTTTGCAGGTAATATTTATTCTATCCTATAATTGCCTGTTTCCTTCTTTTTCTGGACTTTTTTCTCCTTAGTTTAGAGAAAATATTCTTTGGAAGTAAAATTGACAAATACTAATGTAAAAAATGGAGCCCAAATATGAAAATCTAGACTGCAGACTGAGAAGCAAAAGAGTTACCTGCCACACAGGGTCAAACAGGAATGCATCTATTACAAGTTGGCAATACAGTGATTGATTGATTTGAAGCCAGGAAATCCAACTCTGTTATTTTGCTTTATTCAGAATTCTTACACTGTCAGTGGCATTTCTTGACCTTTATGTAAATATATAGAATGTCCACTTTGGAGGAGATTTTTTTGGAATTGTTGGGGATCAAACTCAGGATCTCATGCATGCTGGGCAAGCATTGTGCCACTGAGGTACATCTCCAACTCTCCAACTTGGGGTTTTAAACATTCTCATAATGAAGAATTCTCCCTCTGAAAAATTATTTTATGTTCACCATGTCTTAACTCAAAACTAATTATATATCTATATCATCTGTTCTGTATTTATATTGTCTTTGCCTGTGTCAAGAGCTACGCATAATAGTGAGGGGAAAAGAATTAATATTTAATTTAATAGTTAATATTTAATCAAAATTAGGTCCAAATTTGGAAGATCAAATTTATGTTATTTGCTCCTGAGACAGGAGGTAGGGTGTTGCAAAGCTTGCTGGGGGAATAAACGGGACCTATTTTACAAGATCCCAGGACAGCGGCAAACATTTCTCAGAATCCCAGATGTGGAACTTCTCACAGGTTTTCATGATATGTGGATGGCACAAAAGAGACAGGATGCCATGAGGAATACACTATCATGACACTTAAGGGTAGCCCACCCTGAGTCTCCCTGACCCAGAGTGCACTTTTATTTTTGCTCTTTTTCTCTTTTCCTCTTTTATTTGGCCCAAGTTCGCTCTACATAACGAGGTGCTCCCTTACCGCTTCCCATTACCCTTCATTTTTCACATAAGCTTTCAGCACCATTTTCAGCTTGTCTCATTCTATTCTTTGTTCAAGGCAAGAAGAAACTGGAATACATTTAATTGGCAAGCCATTTCTAAAGAAACTACCCAATAACACTCCCAATGGGTTGTGTCATATTTCATTATGATATATGAAAATTCCTAATATCAACTAGCCTGTGATGTTAATCTATACTGTAAGTCTATTACTTCATTTTAGTGTTTGCTTTCTTTGTGGAAACAATGAGAACTTGAACAATTCCAGACTTGTTATATTTCATTAATTCTTTAAAGTACATGTATGTAAATGTCAGTAGTGGAATTCACTGTATTTTAACCTTCTTTACTATACTAAGAAAAACTGGAGCATGCATGTATAAATATTATTTTCTACTTACAAATTCTTACTGCACTATTTATTCCTGGGCTGAATAATGCATGTATTACTTTAAATATGCTCTAACTTAAATAGAAAATGGTGCTTCCAATTTATCTGTCACTTTGTTTTTTGACCAACAATCTATTCAAATTCTCATGTGACATTAAAGTACTTAACTTTGCACACACATTTTCATTGAGATAAATCCTTCAGTTCCCAAATTACCATCTGTTTTTACTAGATTTTCCTTTTCATTGTTAATGTTTTATTTATTTTCAGTTTAACAGAAATACCATTGTATTATTTTAATACAAATTTTAAATAGAATTTTCTCCTTAAGGCTTAGAAAAAGTGAGCAAAACCAAACTACTTAATGAATACTGAAGATAAACAATCTGTTTCCATGGGCCAAAAAAAGATAATATTAATTTACCTGCTTTGAAGTCACTGAGTTTCTCATGTAGATTTTTTTCTCCAGTATCCAAAAAGAATCTTGATATTTTATTCCAAGTTCATGGTCCTTCTATCACTTATCTCAATAGGTGACCCCTTTCCTGGTTGTACTCCATTCCTTCCCCATCATGCATTCCATGATGAATCATCTCTATAACAAGAAGTGCACACCAAAATAACGGGTTTCCTTAGCCTTCTGATGTTCTTCCTCTGACAATCCCCAGCGCCATTTGGCGCCACTGTCTGCTTTCTCTATTTCTGCTCCAAAGTTGCCTTAGCAGTATTAGAGAAAGTTACAAAGTTATGCAAACACTTCTAATTGTCTTCCTAAGGCACTTTCTTCACTTCTTACCAACAGAACCTTGACTACTACAGGGCAGTCGTGTGTCCAGCTAACAGCCTATCTTACATAGCTCTGATGAATTAGATGGGAATGTAAATGTGCAGAGAATTACTGGAAAAGTTTTACTGGCCTAAAGTAAGTGCTGCTTCTCACTTGCTTTGTTCTACTTCTTCCCTGGTCTTCCTGTAGCTAATAGCTAAGAGAAAGAACCTCACTTTGATATGGACTGTCCAAGATAACCAAGCACTAAGGAGTTTCCTACACATGTGACTTTTCACTTTAAAACAGTGACAGCTATGGGCAACCTGGAACAAGTTTGTCAACATACCATGAGGTCACAATGAAGATGAAATTTACATGCTCAAGCTGGCAGTCAAGAAAGATAGAATGGTGTTTTCTAGTGGCATTCTAGAAGCCAGACCTTGTTTCAAAATTTTTTTAAAATAGTAATTTAAAGAGGCTGAGGACATAGCTTGGTGCAAAGGCCTTTGGTTTAGTCCTCAGTTTTGAGACAGACAGAGACAGAGAAATAGAGAAAGACTAAGACACATTAAGCCATTGTTTGGGGGGTTGTTTTACAAAGTCAAACATATTTTCTTACTACATTTACAACATTGATATACTGTAGTATCTGTGAACACCTCAAGCCAATTTAAATAGTACCACCTGTAATTCTGCAGCACACAGCCTATACAGCTTGATGTGGTAATTTTGACCAAGACTACGCTGTCTTAAAGCTGTGAAATTCCCAACACTTAAATTATCATTCCACCTTTATAGACAATGCTGTTTCTCAGATGTTCTCCATCTTGAAACATCTTCAAGCCATACTTATCTTCCATGTATATATAATGTGGTCCCTTAGGGAAAAAAAATTCCTTTTTTTTTTTTAACTGTAGGTCTCAAAGTGCGAATTTGATTCCTTCCTTTCCACTTCCTCCAGGCTTTTGTCCACATTTGACTGAAAACTATTTAGTTTTATTATCATGAGTGTTAGCTTTTTGTCACTGAGATTAAACACCTGAGAAAAACAACTTAGGGGGAAGAAGTTTATTTTGGCTCACAGTTTCCAACCAGCATTGGCTGGCTCCAACTCAGAGACCTCATGGCAGAAGAGGGTGGTGGAGGAAATCTGCTCCCCTCATGGCAGCCAGGAAGCAGAAGGAGACAGAGAGAGAAGGAGAGCAATCCTGAGCTGGTTGGCTTCTTCCTTCTTTGCTTTTTATTCCATCTGCTCCCCTTGCTTGTGAGTGGCGCCTCCCACATTGAAGGCAGCTCTCCTGGCTCTTTGCTGTCCTGCACACTAATCTTCTCCAGAAACACTCGTAGACCCACCCAGAAGTGCACTTTACTAATTTCCTAGGTTTCTCAAGGTTAACCATCACACTATCTTTCTGAGATTGTAATGATAAATTAGGTGAGAGTATCACATAAAAGTACAATCCTTGGAGCTGGCTATGGTGGCACACACCTATAACCTCAGCACTCTTGAAGACTGGGGCCAAAGGATCATGAGTTTGAGTCCAGCCTGGGCAATTTAGTGATTTAGCGAATTCCAGTTTCAAAATAAAAAAACAAAACAGGGCCGGGCAAGCAACTCAGTATGAAGGCCCTGGGTTCATATGCCAGTACCATAAAATGATAAATTTATTTTGTTTTTAAATAAGATCTTTGGGCTCTAGTAGCTAATTTATCTCCACATTTAAACACTATAATATTAAAGGAATTTTTGAATGTATTTTAATGAGTTTTTCATCTGAAGCACTAAAAGTTTGTATCTTTTGTTTGTATAATTTTCTTTATAAAGTAGTCTTAACAAATATAGAATCATCTATAAACTTTTTAAGGTTAATGGTGAGCAATAAAATGAATAAAATGTGGAGGTTTTTATTTCCTTTTTAAATTTTTGAAGTGGTTATAAACTCTAGGCATTCAGAATTTAAATAAATGTTGTTGAGGTAATGTACTTGTGCAGCATTTGGATTCTCTAATGCTGCTTTCCCTGTTGTATGTAACAGTTACATGTAAAATCTTCCATGCACAGTTATATGTAAAATTGAGAGGAAAACTTTTGATTCTCATTATTATGAAACTTGATGCTGAAACCAGACAGTTTTATATGCTGGAAAGATCATATGAGTGCCTGCTCAGCTATAGTAAGGGCTTTCTTACTGACTAAACATTTCTAATGCACTAAGGAATGTGTGATAGAAACAGCACTTGGGAGTAAATATAAATTCTTATTAAGTCTATGTGACTTAAAAACATCTTTAACTTTTATCCCAATTCTTAAACTATATGTCAAAGGGGTAGTGTATGCACCAAAGAAAATTAAATGGTATAAACAGCAATATGTTGTTCAGTCCTCCAGAGCCATATCAATTGCCCAAGAAAACAAATGAGGAACGTGACATAAAGTTATATGTAGCAGAGACTGAGTATCCCTCATCCAACTGCTTGGGACCCAAAGTACTGTGGAGTTTGGATTTGTTTTTATTTTTAGATTTTGGAATATTTGCTTATACTTAATGAGATGGAATGGGACTCAGTGTAAACACAGAACTCGCTTATGCCTTATGTTTCACATGCACTTTATACACACAGCCTAAAGGTAATATTATACAATATTCTTAGTGCTTCTGCATTTTGACTGTGACCCATCCTATGAGGTCAGAGGTGGGATTTTCCACTGTCCTGTCAGGCCAGCATTCAATAATTTTGTAATTGGAGCATTTCAGATTTCTGGGTTAGGGATGTTCAACCTGTATTTGTGGAACACTAGATGATTTGTTGTTTCCACCAGATAGTGTTTAAATTACTTATCACTATGTAACAAATCACTCCTACACACAGAGAGCCTTAAAACAGCAATCATTTTGATAGCCCTCCTGTGTTCTGTGGTTCCAGTGGGCTCTCCTGGACAACTCTTTCATGTTCTCACTTGCGGCTCTTCATAAGATTGCAGTTAACTGTGACTAGGGCTGGAATGATCCAGGACTCCTCCATCCTTTGGTCTACCGGGCTCCACCTCTCTTTATGCTCCACCTCTCTTTATGCTCTCAGGACCTCTTCCTGTGGTCTCCTTCTGTGGTCACACTGCATGGCCTCTCCAGCTAGGTAGTCAGACTTCTCTAATGATAGCCCGTAACAGTGAGCATTACAGAAAAGGACACAGACAAAGCCAGGATTCTTCAAATGTAGGCCTGCAGTTGATGTACTGTCACTTTTGCCACATTCGAATGTCTCACACTAGCAAGATACAATGCAAGGTGACCACTTAAAGACATAACTCCAGGAAGCATGATTCACTGACAGCAGATTTGGAGTCTCGCTACCATACTTATATAGCTAGTTAGAAAAAAACCATAAAAATGTTGCTTCCTTTTTCAAGAGTGTGGAAATCTATACATGCACTTTTTAGAGAATAATTGTAGGGTGGTATTTTCAATATGTTTCTAGTATAGTGATCGTCTTTGACAAGGCACTGTGTTTCATACTTAAAATACTTGTCATACAGTGCTCTACAACGAGTTCAGTCTAGATGTGGGACTTCAGTTGCATTTTTCTATCAGAAGAATTTTTACAAACAGAAGCTTAGTCAAATTTAAGTGAAAGTAAGAATAAATTTTAATAACACAAAGGAAAGATAATATAGTAGGCTGACTGAGTGTGCTACTAAGAAATGTAGGCACTGAGATAAAATTGACTATTGAGAAAATTGCGAACTTCTTCTTGGTGGCCATTTAATAGCCACCCTGGCTTAAAAAACAAAGCAAAATGGAGCTTTCTGAAAAGTTAGCAACCTGGCATGGGCTTTGTATCCACCTGTGCCACCCGCCACAATGCCATGTGACTCAATTCCCTGGCAACGTGTGTAGGATGGGAAGTATGGGACTCCTCCGGGCCTCTGTGACCCTAGGAAAATTTCTTACATGATGTGCTACTCCCACAAAATCTTCATTCAGTTTGTTCTTGTGCTTTCTAGTACATTGTATTAATCTTCCAAATTAATAGGAGCTACGTTCCTGAGGTTACAAATGCCAAAGCATGCTGGCTTAGCAAGTAACAGAGACTTAGAAAAAGAAAAAATAAGGTGTAGTTTTAGATGAGTAGAGAGCCTGAGGACAAAAAATAAAATAGTATATCTCATTCACTTGGGAACCTGTCAAGTGAGTAAATTATGTGCAACAAATCAAGTAGTTTATCTAACATTAATGCATAGTGGATATAATACAATTCCTGAAAGTTCGTCTTCATAAATGACATTTAGCTTTAGTTTTAAATTAGAATAATGATATGTAATTATTGCTAATATCATATATGACCAAATGACACAGGAGTCAGAAATATACTTGTTACTCAGTCAGTTTCAGCTGCTCTCAATTATTGAAAGCATGATTCCGAAAATACTTATGGATGGCAGGTATCAGGACAAGAGATATGATGAAAAGGTAAGGGCGACATTGTGGTTGGCAAACTACATACAAACCTGCAGAAGAAAGCACAGGAAAAAGCAGTTATGAAAATCCGATGGACAGATATACTTGAGAGATCTTAATTTGCTTTTGAAAATCCATTATTGCATATGAGATGTGGACAAGAACATGAATTTCAGGTTCCTGTCATCCTGCGGGCCGTAAGCATCATTTTGGGTTCTACTAAGAGTTTCTGCTCTATCTAGGAGCCTACAAAACAAAGGTGACCAGTTACTTGTAACCAGCCATGTAATAGCAACAGCTAACAAGTCTTCATAGTCCTTGGCTGGTAATTTTACAAAATAAATCTTAATCAGAGTTGTTTAATTATTTGAAAGAAGGTCCCATATCTTACACATTTTGTAAGCAAAATCTATTTTTAAGCATGTTTTCAAGAACAGGATTGAATACAGCTGGCACCAAGTACTTTGAAAATGTAAAGCTTAAATAAGTATCCTTTGAAAAGGCTATTTATGGGAGCAACCACAACTGATGTTTCCAGTATACTTACCAAGCCAATCAAATCTTCCCTATGGTCTACGTTTCCATCAAGTCCAATCAACATAACTAACATAATGCATGTGTTCGTGTAAAAAAATACTTTTATTATTAAAAGCAGCATTAAAATAATCTGAGATAGGTTTGATAGACCTTTATTGTTTTATTTCCAGCTTCTGCCATGACTAATAGTGTTGAAATGACATAGGGTTCTTTAAATTTGTGAGGAAATCTGAAATGTTGCCAGTAATAACTGTTTTTCTTGCCATCTCCAGATTCAAAGTAACTAGCCCCTTAATTTCAAGGATTATGTCCAGGGTGCGAGCTGAAAAAAAATGCGGCTTGATATGAATGGCTAGTACATTCACACACATACAGGCATATACACACCAATTCTTGGGCTTGGTAGTAATCACAGAAGCTTTGAGGGCGGTTGATACTGTTGGATACTTGGTGCACAAGTCCTGGGTGCTGAGGCCTCTGCTGCCAACTTCCACGTATGTAAACCCATCAGGTTGCCACTTTTGAGATTCAGCAGTAAAAGAGGAAAATTAAATGTTAAGTATATCTGGAATATGTGAAATACAGGTTGCATCACCTTGTAGTACCATAAATAGCAAACAGGCTGAATGATTACTGAACAGAGTTCTTTAAATCTGTAACATAATCTGAAAGACTGCTGGTACTGACTTCTAACACATTACTTTGTAAATAAACTTGAGAGACCTACACTATTTAAACTATGGTAGTAAAATATGTCCTCCACGTTTTTACACCTTTTGTTTACAATCATTTGAACTTCTACAGCTTTTAGATATCATAATGATTGAAAATAAGTCTTACAAATATGAAAAACATTTATCTCTGCCGAACAAGAAAATGAATGTATTCTATAATAGCAGCATGAATAGCGAATATTCATCCTATTATTATAAAAGACTTAATTTTGAAATTTACAACTGTGCTTTAAATTACCTTGATTTATGGGTAGAATCTCTTGAGAACGCTGCTGTTTTTAATTGGATAAAATTATATTGTGTATCTAAATGGATTAAAATTAGGAAGATGTATAGTTTGCCATCTAGTTTACTTCCAACCATCAAAATAAACATTAAGTATGAAGGGCTTTATCTTATCAAAGTATTTGTTCAAGAATTTAACACTGAGCAAGGTTAAAAAAGATAAGGAAAAGATGAGAGCTGAAAAATTTTACTTTTCGGTTTAAGAAAATTAGAACTGAAAATACATTTTATTGTTTGTTCTGATCTTACTAGGCATTGCACTACTAATAAAAAATTCTAAAGATATTTTAAAATACAATCTATAGAGAAGGGTTAGTTGTCAGTAATTTCAAAATTATCAGCTGTGTAAATGATTTCAGAAAAAACATGAACAAAATATAAGTAAAAACCATTTTGAAACATATTTCATTCTTTAGGAAATTGCTGTTATTGGAGAAAGAATGGCTAAGAAACGGATTAGACAATGTGAATATGTGCCAAAAGTACTCCACTCATGTATTTTCTAGCATGTAGTACTTGATAAAGTTTTATAAAATTATATATAATTGTTAATGTTTTCCTTTAAGGAAAGCAAAAAGCTAAAAAATAAAGTATTTGAAATAAATTTTTAAATGAAAAACTAAAATTCTAAATGATTAATTACTGCTTAGTTATAGCTGTTATTCAAAACAGTGGTTTATCATAAAAAAGACCCACTAAAGCAAAACATGCTGTCCCTTCTCTACTAGGCAGAAATCATTTTAATTATCATATTAGCAAGTTGGTTTGATGTAATGATAATATGATGTCCACTGTTCTCATTTACGAATTTCTCTGGATATGTAACTCTACAACTGTAAAACTGGAGGGGCTCATTCAATGCTACATGGCAAACTCCCTAAATGAAAAGTCCAAATTGTAACTTTTTCATCTGATTCTGAAAAAAAAAAAAAATATATATATATACACACACACACACACACACACACACACACACACTCTTCTGCCATTTTTGCTTGTGTTTTGGCAACAGAACCTCAAGATTCAGGGTACATGAACTGAAGCTAATCTATTTAACTGGTTTTTTTTAGTTAAGTGTGATAGCTGTAACTTAAAATTCCTAAAACCAGAAGGGAGACTGGTTAGTATTTTGATGAAGAGACTTACTCCAATAAAGGACGGGAGAAGGAGAGCTCTTCATTTCAGCATAAACAATAACAATACTAAAGGCACTGTAGCTCTCAAGCCATCAGCTGAGCGTACATCTATTTTCCCAGCAGAAATTTGGCATCTAAACAAGCCGGATCTAGAGTGCCAACAACAGGTCTGGTCCCGGACTAACCGTGCAGGGCGGGCTCACCCGAGCTCGGCCCGCACCGTCCCCGAGGCTGCGGACGGAAGGCAGGGCCCGGTCGCAGTCCTGCGCTGCCGCCCTCGCGACCGTCCCGGCCCGAGCCGGCGGCGGACCCCGCAGCCCACCGCGTCCCCGGCACTTCCCTGCCTTCCACCTTCGCCCCTATTTCTCTACTCCCAGGCTGGCGAGGAAAAGCATCCCGGAATCTGACGGACCGGAGGGAGACCGGGGCGACTGAGGGGCAGCGGCCGGGCCTCGCGCGGCCTGGGCGTGACGGGAGAGGCCGGCCCGACTCCGCTCCGGTCGTCCCCCCGGAGCGTCTCGGGCCGCGAAGACAAAGGCTCCGGGCCGAGAGGCGACGGCGGGGCAGGGGCAGCGAAGAGCGACAACGCGGGAACGCGAGAACGCAGCGCCGGCTCGAGTCCCCGCTGCCTGTGAGAAAGGCGGAGACCCACGCCGGCGCGGAACGGGGCCCACGCCGCGAGGCCGGGAGGCCGCGGGTCCGGGCGGCCGCCCACGCCCTGCCGGGTGGGGGAGGAGCGGGGAGGGGCGGGGCCGCGCGCAGAGAAAGGCCGGGCGGGGGCGGGGCCTGGGCGGGGCCGCGAGCGCGGCGGGCGGAGCCGGCGGGGCGGACGGCCCGAGACAGTCCCTGCCTGACGGCGGTGGCGGCGGCGGCGGCGGTTGGCCGGTGGGGGCGGGGAGGAGCTCGGCCTGGGCTGCAGGGCAGCTGGAGCGGGCAGTCGCCGGGAGGCAGGAGGCGGATCCGGAGCCGGGAGAGAGCCCGGCGCCGGGCGGAGGAGGCGGCTGCCGTGCGGTCGCGGGAGCGCTGCTGGCGGCGGCTTCTCAGCGGAGCAAGTGCCCGGGCCGAGGTAACGGGGGCGGCGGCGGCGGGAGCGAGGCCCAGCCTCGGGTCGGGAGCTCGGACCTCGCCGCCCACCCGCTCTCCAGCCTCCACCTCTGCCAGCCGGGTGGGAGCGGCAGCCGGGCAGGGTGGGGGCGCAGCGCGGGAGCGCGATCGGGAGCCGACCCCTCGTCCGGCACCGGCGGGGACCTCGGGCACCTCCTCCCCCTGCCGGGACACACCCGGGCTCGGGCGGGCGAGGGGAACGCGGACCTGGGCGCCCGCTGCACCTTCGCTCCGCGCTAGCCCCCGTGGCTCCCGGGGCGGCTCGGAGTCTGGGTGCTTCCCGGCGCTGGGAATCCCGGAGTGCCTTTTGTCTGTCAGCTGCGAGCCGAGGCCGGAACTGTAGGCGGACACCCAGCAGCACTGACGCTCACTACTCCTTGTCCCTTTCCTGCCTTGGGAGAAATCTCCCCAGCTGCCTTTTCTCCGGCCCAAGTGGGAGAGTCTTTCCTGACCCCCATCCTGAGCCGCCGTCCTTGGTTCAGAGAAAGGAAGGAGCCACCTATTACTCGTGTTTGATTTATCATTCATGTAATCGTGTAAGAGCAATCACGTCCTTTCCTCTTATCTTTTTTTTTTTTTTTTAAACCAATTCCTATACAGCCACAACCTTGCTGTTCCTTCGCTGGATTTTGCAAACTATCAACAAAGAAGTGTGGCTCGTCAAGTAGACGAGTCCTTGTCTGGACTGTGCAAGTTAATAGAGCTTCCTTAGTGGCGCTGTTCTGCCTAACCAGTTGCAAAGAGCTTTTCGGCTGTAATTAAGGATGTTGCTCTATGTGCATAAAGTATCTTTTTAACCCCCCTTCCACAGAGAGGTTTTAAAAATCATATTAACTCGATCAAAATCTGGCTGCTTCAGAAGCATAACCATAGAGGAACAAAAGTACAAAAAGGAAAATGAATTATTTTGGGGGTTATTCGTGCAACTTTTTGAAAGTGCCAGAGATGAAGTATGTAGGTTTTTGAGATTACCTTAATTAATGAATTGTGTCCTTTGATAAATACGCTTTTAACGTGTCATATTTAGTACTAAAATATTTTTGCTTGTTTCATTTTAGTTACTTATGGAAATTGTTGATTTACCTGGACATCGTAGAGTCAAGGAAGCTGTGAACAGGGTTATTACGAATCTGCTGTGTTGAAAAATGCATTTTATGAATGCTTTGAATTAAGAAGGTGTTAACAGCGGTGTATCATTTCTGCCACATAAGAAACTGTAATCTGAAACAGTTCCCTGGCAGTTAGGCCCAGATGCCCGAAACTGGCAAGAACTAGAACAGTGAGTGATCATCCTTCAACAAGAAATACAGAGCTACGTAACTACTGTATAAATGTATTCTCTTTGATGACGTTTAAGATAATGGGCAGCTTTTATGCATCCACATTTCAGATACAGTATTAACATTTGGAATCTGGAAAAGCATTTTGTATTAATTGAAAGATCTGGCTTTCTCTTTAGTTTCCAGATGTATTGTCTCATCTGTATACTTGAAACATCTACAATCACATAAGCTCCAGATACAACCATGGAGTTACATGGCCCATCGAGATACAGAAAAAGTGTTGCTGAGCTTTGGCATCAGCCTTGTTTCCATCAGTTCAACAATTAATCTAATATGTGCTCTGCTAATCAAGAATATGGAACCAAATAAAATCGTGCACATTCTGTTGCCAAATGGACTCTGTGGCTGTAGAATTTTACTGTGACTGGTTACTCTTGTCATTTAAAGTCAACTGAATATGCAAATTACGTCCACATGGATGTAAAGACCTATGTTGATGTATCCAGATTCTAGCAGATGTTGAAGATAAAAACCCTATTATGACCAATCCTTGGGAAGAGGAAGCCTGCAAAATGGCCCAAACCAGTTTACTACAAGGGAAACAATTTTACTGTAGGGAGTGGGTTTTCCACAAGCTCCAGCACTGCCTCCAGGAGAAAACAAACTGCTGCAATAGTGCTGTCAGCACACCACCCCTTGTGATGAATTCTGGGAATAATGCTAGTGCTGTCTCGGGGAAGGGAGCTGCCTGGGGTGTGTTGTTGATAGGAGGGCCTGGCAGTGGCAAGACAGCACTATGCACTGAGCTCTTATGGCCAAGTTCACCTACAAGCTTGCAGAGGGGTTTACACCGCCAGGCTTTGGCCTTCCATTTCTGCAAAGCCCAGGACTCTGATACTTTGTGTGTTGGAGCGTTCATTAGAAGCTTAGTTGCCCAGATCTGCCGCAGTGGACTACTCCAAGGATATGAGGACAAACTGAGAGATCCAGCAGTCCAAAGCCTCTTACAGCCCGGGGAATGTGAGAGGAACCCAGCTGAAGCATTTAAAAGGTAACAGTAAGAATGCCATTTAGGTTGCTGTGCGGCAATTAAAAGTGATTTTTTTTTTTTTTAACTTGTGAGTTATCTTTATCAGTCCTGTGCAGTTGGGCTTAATCAGTGCTTGTAATTATAGCTATTAAGTTTCAATAAAGGAAACTAAGTTTTGTATTGCACAGAACATGGATTAAAGGTAAGTACACTTGTTTAGTAATAACTGAGCGTTACTTTTCTAACAGTGCTTGGAAGCGATGGGGAAAATTTGTTCTTATGGTAGTGAAGAGCAGTTAACTCCCTGGAAATAGGCTGCAGTTTTCAGGGAGGGTGAACTCTGCTGTTTGTGGAGCTTAATTTAGAGGAACTCTCAATGTAGATTTAGTATCCTTGTTTATAGTAGTAGTATTTCTTTAAATAGGACAGGTTCTTTTTAACAGATCATTGGCATTGAGCATCTGAAGAAACTGCTGATGTTGTTTGAGATTTATTCTTCTACTAAGTAACTGAAAAGTTGGGTGATATGGCAATGTGATATTTACAAAATAGCAAAAAGATGGGATCATTTCAGTTTAAAGTGAGTGGTACAAAGAACATTTTTTCCCCCTAATTTTAGTTAGGCATCTTTCCATGATAAATGGATTGGTCTATATGAGTTGTTTTTAAGTGTTTGAAATTCAAAATGTTGAAAATAATTGTTGAAAATAATTTTTTGCATATCCTTGCTCACTGAAAAAGTAGTAGATAAATTATTGTTTTGTGCTTGTTATTGCCTTACTTCTGCTTGAATTACATCAACCGTACACCTTTTTCTCTGCCACAGTAACTAGTTCTTAGGTAAAAGTTTGTGCCTCAAGGATTATGGCATTTACAATCCACTGGAGGTTTTTTATGTGTGTTTCTCAGCATGAATGTGTCCCCAGGAGGGATTCGAATGGGAGTTGAATAACAATGAAAACATTAATGTTTGTCTGTATCATGTGTAAAATCTATACATTTCGAAACATGATATTCAAAATATTTCATAATAGTCATAGCAAACAATGTCTTAGTCACTATTATAAATACTGTACAGATATTAAACCATGTAACTTTCACAGTCCTATAAGGTAATTATTGATGAGGAAACTGAGGGACAGAAAGCCTAAGTAAATTGCCCAAGGTTATATAGGGTAGTAGGTGGCAGAATTGACACTTTAATTACATCTGGACATATTTCTAATTACAGTAGTCTTTTGAAAAACTTAATGGGAAGAGTAGAAGTTTATGTACAGTGAAGTTGAAAAGCAGGGGGTGTGTCAGAGTGTGCTTTGAGTGCAATTTTTAGATAACCCATATAAGTCATAGTGAGTGATACTGTAGAATGACAGAATTTAAACATGGAAGGGGTTTACTGAAGCCACAGGGACTTGTTTTTGCATAATAGTCTTACAGACTTTTTAATGGGTAAATGCAGTCTAATAAAACTCAGTGCAAATCTTTTTATCTTTTGCTGTTAGCCATTAAATTCAGGGTTAAAATTGTTATATCATTTGTAAATTAATGAGGAAATGTGTTGGTTAATGTATATGGTACAATGTGAGCTGCCAGGTTTGATAGAAAATATTCAATATGGAATTACTATATGGAATAGTGTAGCATTTAATATAAAACTTCCCCAATTAGGAGACCAAGATCAGTGTCCCTAAACAACTCCTCCTCATTGCTTTTTCTGAAAATGATTCAATAATCAAAGAACCAAATTTTAATCTTTGCTATAAGTAATTTTCATCAACTAATTTAGGTTGATACCTAAAACAAATCACTTTTACATTTTATAGTCTAAGTTGAACCTAATCTAAATTTATAATTCATTGGAATTTATATGTAAATTTCTGATACTTGTTGAAATGTTTAAAATTCTAATAACTAAATTTTTTATATATTCTGATCTTAAGCTTACCTTTCACTATAGCGTTGATTTTTCCTGAAAAATATTTCTCTCACCCAGTTGTTCCTCCTGTTTTCTCTTGTGACTTGTAGTTATTAGCTAATTGAAGGGAAACAGAAGCAGCAATTAGGGTTGTGTGTAAAAACCACCTCAGTACTGCTTTTCTGGTTGACAAAAGATGCTAATCACCTTGTATTCCTAGTCTATCCGTCTCGCTCTCTGCTTGCTTGCTCTTCCACCATGTTAACCAGCAGGAAGCCCCTCATCAGATGCAGTCCACCATCTTGGACTACCCACCCTCTGGAACTGTGAGCCAAATAAACCTCTGTTATTTATAAATTACCTAGTCTGTGGTAGGGGGGATTTTGTTGTAGCAGCAGATAATAGACTAAGACAACTGGCTTATTAAATAAGTCCTTTTGAGATTTTAATAGGAATATATTTTATTTAGGCAGAGGTAGATATAATTCAACAGGTAGATAACAGGCCAGAGTCCATTGTTTTCAAAAGGTAACAGTATTTTGTGGGAGATTCAGGTGGAGCTATCTCTCAGTTAATACAAGATGGAAATAGCCAATTAGTACATGAGATGAAAAATAAATGTAAGCAAAGAGAAGTGAAATCTCTTTTTACTTTTGACAAAACAAAATCCAAAGCCAATTTTTATTGTCACTTTCTTAACAGTTAATATTTGATAATATCAACTTGATACACATATTTAATAGTAATGGAAGATTGATAAAGAAAATATCTTGGTTATTTACAAATCTCTAAATCTGAAGAACTTGGAGAGAAGTAATTCAGTAATGATGCTTTCTAATCCATTTTGCTTTTGTTTTACTTCCTTTTTTTTATATATTTTACTCTTAGTACAAGTCAGAATATATAGTGCTTCAAGCAGACGTACATTAAATGATATGGCTAAATGGTAACTTGTTAATTAACAGTTCATTAAAATTATTTTCCTTTATAGCAAAGAAGAATGAGAAGAATGTCATTGTAATCTAGTTACATATTGCCACTTTCCCTTTCACAGTGACATAGTATATTTCATAGACTTACTTGTCACAGAATTTCATCTGATGTTCATTCATTCATTCTTACAGCAAACACTGAGAAGAAGAGGGTTTTTAAAGCATAGTTTAGTTGAGTTATGTATTGAGAACTCTCCACGTGTTAGTCAGGGCTCAGTGAACGGAACAGACAGGAGTCCTTGCCTTCGTAGAGTTTAAATACTAACTTTAATATTTACCTCATTTCTATAAAAAGAAATGACACCTGAAGTAAATATTTATTATAATAATGCAACACATGAATATTGTAGCATTAGTAGAATTATGTGATCTGTTAAAGGGACTATTGAATAATGATACATTGATTTCTTATTGGTATGCTTTTTTCATTTTTTCTTAGCTAGTAGTATTCACTTACTTTTTAAAAAACCCATTTCTATTAGTGGAACTAAGTTGATACTGATTACATTTTATTTCTTTTGAAAACTAAAGGCTGATTTCTTTCATTCTATATCCTTCTTCAGGCCTTTATTATTTCTAGAATTGATGTTAGAGTTTCCTAAATAGTCTTATAAGTAAGTGTAAAACAAATTCCAGTTACTTTTGACAAAAGGACTAGTATAAAGTGAAAGGTGGTAGAGTAGTAACCTTAGATATCCTGTCTGCTTTAGAAGCAGAATTGAAGATAGTTGTTTTCTTCAACTAGAAACTCATTTCTGAACCTTATTCTCAATGGGCATGGAACCCAAGGAACTTGTTGGAGATTTAGATGAATATGAAACTGGGAAATAAAATTTTTTGTTCCTGTTTATATCATTCTTTTCTTTTATTTCTGTTTAACAACCTGCAGGACTAAATATGACTTTTCTATATATGACATCAGTTTTCCTATATTGCATAGCAGGAGTTTGTTCTATGTACTATTAGGAAAAATAAGTATCTTCACGGGTAGCACAAAGTAAGTGAAAATGGAATAAAATTGTGATGCAGAATTAAAGCTGTGTTAATGGTGAAAAGCAGCATAGCTTGTTAGACAAAGATTGCAAACTCAGAAACCAACTGTGACATTTGTTATTTATATCAAATAGAAATCCTTGAAAGTGTGCATATTCTTTCTAGTCTTTTTTCTCCTCTGGGAGCATTTATGGTTCTTCATTTATATCTTGTAGGTTTTTACCTTATGCTGTAGTTATTTATGCATATATCTTTTGTTATCTCCTCTAATAAACATATGCTTCTTCAAGGCATTGTTCATGCCTGATGAATTTTTACATTTGCTGTACTGCATTGTATAGCACTTTGCATATAATTGTGAAATAATTGTCTTTCAAATGACCACATAATGCTGTTTGCCTACCTAGAATATGTCTGACCCAACTGAAAGGAGGTGAAAACTCTTGAATGAGAAAGAAAGTCAAAGTTTTGTTATTTAGGTTAGACTGGACTGGTATAGTGATTATTAATTTATTAACCCGCTGTCTGCTCTTTAGCATGTGTGAATATGGCATTATTCCAGATACTTTTAAGTGGGCAGATATCTATCTCGTCTCAACTGTCTCCAACTATTTTTGGCACACTCAACAAAGGGGCTAAGAACATAAGGGGCTGCTTCCTTTTTGCCCTCTCTTGTGATGTGTTTTATGACAAAATATTCCACATCCATAATACAGTGATGTGTTATCACTGTCTAAGATAACTGTCATTATCTCTTTGTAAATATGGTCTAATTTGAAAATTCCTGGAAAAGTGTCTTTTTGTTCAAATTTAAATAAAGTGGATCAGTGTATTTTTATAAGCAAAATTTACACATTTCTCTTTTAGTCTGAGATCACCATTTTTCATTAAATTGTGTTATTTTCAACTTCGAGTTGAATCATTTTTAGTTTTAGGAGGGACTTCCATTCATTCAAGCCCTCCTACTTTCCCTCCCTTAAATCTTTTCGGTGTACCCTTCCTCCCATCCGAGACCTCTGCCTTGGGTTCCTGGTACACTTTATCCTTTGCTGACATGGTCTTCCACTTCTTGTGACTTCTACTGTTGCATATTTATCTACTTAAACTCAACCACGTTCTTAGTTCTGTTTGCAGTCTTCTTATGTACTTTGGATACTTCGGATTGTTTTCTAGACCACAGAGTATAATGATATCCTACAAGTTTGTTTTTTTTTTTTTTAAACCATCCAGGAAATTTCACGAACATATCTGGATTTTTGTTTGTTCTTGGAAAAAGCCTGGAAATTTTGCCAATCCTAGAGTCCCATTCTGCTGGAGTAATAATGCTAGGGACCTGAGTCAGCTGCTTTCTATGTGTGGCCAGCATGCTCTAATTTGATTCAGTCCCCACATTGTCTTATACCAAAACCACTTCATTTACATTTGCCAGCCTGACTGCTGTGGGCACTTTCATACACAACATTCTTTTAATCTTCTCAAAAAAGAAACAGGATATTTTCCCCTCCCTCAGATTTGCTGATTGTCTTGAATTTGTATCTGTATTTACTTCCTCTACTATGTGACTTTGATACTTAACTTACTAAAATCTGACTTCTTTTGCTACATAGTTACAAAGGATATTTATGCATAATTGCCTTTAAATTTATGGCTCAATCTGTCTTTAGCTGCAGATGATCTATTTTATAATATTTCATTGTCTGTTCTCCATTCATTGGTGGCTCTTCCTCTAGGTCCGCTCTCAGGGCATTCGCCCCACAAAGCTTTCTTGTTACTTTCTCTTTATGAAATCTCCTACAGGCATATTATTTACTTAAATGGCTAGCAATGCACATATCTAATATGGCAATACAATCTGTACCAACAGCTTTTATCTTTATTATGGTTAAAATATATCCTTTTTTCTTGGCTTTTGTACGTTCAAAATGGCTTCTTCCCTTCCAGTCTTTCTATTCATTTGCTAAATACTCAGTGCTGGCTGTGTACCAGCTGTATGCTAAATTTCAGGGCCAGAGTGATGAGCCAAGGACTCTTGAGTTAAGTGGCAGGAAATACAATGGACTAATAATCACAAGAATAAATGTAAAAACATCTTTGAGAAGTCTGAACAAGGAAGGACACAGGATGTGAAGAAAGCATATAATATGAAGCTTAATTATTATTTGGAATTCTGGGAGAATTGACTATCTAAGTTGTTCTGTGATTCTTATTTCCTATGCCCTTTCTCCTCAAAAGTGATCCTAGGGTAGGATTATTGGTGTCACATGGGAGGTTGTTAGAAAGGCAGAATCTTAGTCTACTGAAGCAAAATGTGTCTTTTAACAAGGTCCCGAAGTGAATCCTGTGCATTCTGTAGTTTGAGAAGCACTCTCCCAGGCTGGATTCTAAAATTTGCTTTGACTATTTTCTATTGCATGACTCCAGTCTTAGATACTTAATGCTTTTCTTGGGATGTTTCTTAAATTCTCTTTCCCTACTCTAGAATTTTTATGCACTTATTGCTCATTGGTCTACTTAATTCATTTTGCTCACAGTTACCCAGTACTTCTGTTAGGTCATTCTTCGGAGTCTAGGATAACCAGCATAACAAGTTCAAATTTCTCTGCTTAGCTTTAATTTTTTTGATGATTCAGTTTTGTTTCATCTAAGGTATGGATCATATTTCTATAAGCTCATTAGAGTATGCTGAGCACATTCATTCTTTCAAGAAATATTTTTAAGCATAATAATCATTGTTAAAGCTTATAGAGGATATAGAAAGTAAGAATATTCTTATTTCCCTTAATGTTTAATAAAAACATCATATACTCAGTAAAAATATGAACCTTTGGTTTGTTATATTTGGTAGATTTTTTTCATTTTTAACCATTTGCTTTAGCAATTTGCTGTATTTTTTTTATTTTAAATTAAACCAGGAAGTAAAATGCTTTAATTTTATGAGGAAAAAAGTTTATATTTCTGTTCTTAAAAAAAAAAATCTCTTCAAAGTGTGCTCTGCTTGGTGCCTGTCTTTACACTCTAGTTTCACTGATGTCTTTGACTATATATTTTTTTTACTACATTGTTTTAATTGTTTTAAATTTCAAACCAATTGCTCTATGATGTTATTCTAATCTCAGAATTGTCCTAATGGCATTTTCTTTCTACATAAACGTATAGAGGTAAATGTAGTTTTTGGTAGTAAAATAGAGTTTGAAATATTCATCTAATCGCTTCATGATGGGGACTAATTCTGTCTCTCTTGTGGTTATTTTGAAGAATGATTTGGAACTTTGCAGAAACTAGTGCCTTTTATAATTAAACCTCATGATTTGAATACATACACCCTCTGATGGGTTGAACTATTTTCCCTGCCCTTTATCCCTCCTTGTAGCCATGGTTTTTAGCCTATGATACTGCAGGTCCTGTCCTTAGAGAAGTTTTCTTGTTCTACCATGTGATTCTCACTTAACCACAGGGTTTGCTTCAGTCAGTGGGGTGACAGCAGACCCAAGACTTGATGTTGGTTTGTTGTCTTGTGCTTCTGCCATCACCATGGGAACGCAGCAGGGTGAAGATGTGGTCTGGCTACCTCCTGGCCCAAGGACTAGGAGAGGTGTGGAGACAGGCCCCAACCTGCAGCTTACCTCAAAGCCTGGAGGAAATCAGCAGACACATAGGTACAGCCCAAAAGTAGACATGATTGTTATTTTAAGTCACTGGGTTTGGAGATTTTGATATACCACTATTGTGAAAATAGCCAACAAAGCAGAAAACTAAGAAAATATTTCAAATGGGAAGTTACTATTTTTCATTAAAAATCTGAGTCATCTCAATTTTGGTCATCCCCTATACTCAATCCATCAGCTGCTATTATTTTATATCCAAGATTAAAAATAAATACTACTACTTGTATACTTCTCAACTGCTGTGCGCTATTACCTGTTGCTTAAACTACAGCAGTGGCCTCCTACCTGGTCTTGTTAACCTTGTTGTCCCTCTTATCTTCACAAAACAATTAAAGCCCCTGCTTATAACCTGCCAATATCTTCTTACTACTTTTAGGATGAAACCTACACTCTTGTTGGTCCAGTCTTTGCTTAGCTTCTGATTTGGGATTTTACACCATTCAGTGCTCTTCATCCAGCAGCTTTATATATGGCCGCTTACCCGGGTCGTCGTCTTTCGGGTGCCACCTAAACATTTCCTCCTCTGAGAGCTCTTCCTTTACACTCACTCTGTGGAAGTCTCTCTACCCCATCTGTGTGTCTTTTTTTATGTGGTGGTGGGGACTGAACTTGAGCCACTGTACATGCCAGGCAGGCATTCTACCACTGACTTATATCCCCATTCCTCAGGCATTTTCTTAAATCATATCATCTCATTTTGTTTTCTTTTTTTCTTTCATTTTCAATATTTTTTCTGGGATTCTTTTGTGCATTTTAAAATTTGGGTTTTTTTTTAACCTATTGGAATGAGCACATTGCATACCTATCTGTATGTCCTTGGGGTTTAGAATACAGGAGGAAGTTATTAACTACTTATTTTAATTTAATATATTGTAATTTTGGTTACATTGATAATTTGTATTGTTTTAACCATATTCAGTTTTGAAATATTCTGGATTTTTTATGGAGTAATTTATACATATAGATTATATAGTTATAGATGAAAAGAGTCAATATTTTGGTTATTTTATTTGTATCTTTTTAATTTACATTGAAATTAGTTTTTATCAACTGTAAGTCTTTTAAGAGTATCAAATGTATATTATATGATGAGTCCTATGAGGTCTGCTTTGCTTCTTTTTTATAGATCCATAGTTTCATCTGTAGAATTCCTATTTCTGATAAATTATCATTTAAAAATCATATTCACTTGGAAAGAGGAAAAAACTTGTGAGCTTTCATTTCAGTTAACATGCATGTTAAATTGATGCTCAGGGGAACAGTTTGCAAATAATAGACTTCACAGGAGTCAAAAGGGAAAAAAGGGCTCCAAAGAGAGAAATACATGGTTGTAGGAAAGGGATTTGTGGGGCACATGATAGACTGCTCCCACCCCTCATGGTGTTTTGGTTATACAGGAGGTAAATGGAAACACAGATCTACTGGTACCCACCCATTCCTGCCATATTTGTTTCAAATCTGGATTTTGTGTTTTAAACAATCTACACTTGAAACTCCTATGTATCTTTTCTAATCTGATCTCACACTCTATAGGTGATGTCTGCTATCAATTTAATTTTCAAATCTATGTAGTTTGACCATAAGGGTAAACACGTATGTGTACACGTACTTGTATGGTTCAGTTTTCATTTTTTATTAATAGAAATAGTTTTCAAACATTTTGGTTTTAGACTCCCCCTCACACTTTTAAAAATCATCGAGGACTCCAAAGAACTTTTGTTTGCGTGGATTGTATTTATCAGTATTTTCTGTATTTGAAATGTAAACCTCTTCTTTTCGAAGTTGCGGGTCACAGTGGCTCACAGTTCATAGAAGTGAACAGCTGGCTCCCAGGCAGAAGCAGCCTGGTGGAAGGGCCTGAGCAAAGGACACCCGCTCACCTCAGGGTGCTGAGGGTTCACCTCAAGGTGCTGAGGAAGCAGAGAAAGTGAAGGGAGGATCCAGAAAGGGAGATAAACTCTTCCAGGCCACGCCCCCAGTGACCTTCCTCTTACAACCAGACCCCACCTGCTAACAGGAAGTCAACTATAAATCCCATAATCCAGTCACCTTCTAAAAGCCCCTTAAACCTCTTGGGGGGTATCTAGATATAAACTGTAACAAAAGTGATTTCAGCTTATATACCAAGGAGTGAAATTGCTGGCTCATAGTCTGTATACGCAGATTTCTAGCCTATGAGGTGATTTTGAAGTATCCTTGGAAATTCTGTCAGTTTCTATTTGTCTAGTAATGTGTATTTGAGTAGTAGTGTGTATTTCTATTTCAGTAGTAGTCCTCTACTAGGTCACCAGCACTTGCTTTATTGTCAGAGTTCTTTATGTTTTGAATTTTATTTGTCAGTACTGCAATCAAGTGGTGTTGAATACATCCAGAATTCCTAGTATCAAACATTCTATTTTTAGTTCTAGAGGGGATTTTAATTTTTGATTTTTATAGATTTTATTTTTTTGTTGGACTTCTCCATCTTACATTTTTATCCAACTACAGTTTCTTCATTGTAATCAGTTAGTCTACAATAGTGAAATATCTGGATTACTTCATCTCCATCTATTATCTTTTTCCTGTAGATTTTTAATGTCATATTCTTTCTTTCTTTCTGTTTAATCTTGTGTCAGACAATGTATGAGGTGATCTTAGAGTTCAGGATGTCATCTTATCAGAGAAGGCTTTCTGATTGTTTGGCCAGGGCTGATGTAATTAGGAATGAAGTTTGGCTGGGCTCCTTTGTGGTCTTCAGATAAGACCTGTGGTTCATTTCTGTTCTTTTGGTGTGATCTTCCCCAGGCTTTTGATCCAAAACCTGTTGGTATCTATTCTCAACTACTTAAGACTTAGTAATTCGGGTCTTTCCCAAGTAACATTTATGTTTAGCTTTTTAGTTCCCTGCTCCTCTTAGCTTCAAATACTTACAAATCTTTTGAGTTTTGTGTTTAAAGCAAGTAGAATTTTGTTTCCAATGTACAGACTATGAAAGATTTTGTGTTGGCTCTTAGACATTCTTGGCCTAGTTCCCCAGTCTTTTAAGCACAGCCCAGAATTTAGTAAATGTACCTTGGGGAAAATTAGTCTTATGCTCAGGACACTTCAAATTTGCACATTGCTCTTTGAAAGGAACACGACTGACCTCTAAAAGGCCTTGCTGGTTTGTTCCCCTGGTAGAGTCCCCCAGGGTGGGCCAAACTGAATTCTTAGTCTGTGCCTCTGTGCCTATAATCAGCATAAGCCTCCCAAATCAGGAAATGACCCTGGGGAGAAACCAGCAGGTCATTTTTCCACCCTCTTTGAAGAGCTCCTACTCCCTAGAGCTCTAATTCATCTCATTTTCTTGCTTCAACAGTCCTCTCATATCTTTAAAAATACAGGTTCTGCAATTTATCCATTTTTTTCCTGATCGTTTTGGTGGGAGTTTTGTGTTGCTTCCCACCTCCTACCTTTTACCTTGCAGAAGTCCCTGGTACGAGTCCCTGGTTGTTTCCCATTTTATTGGATTTGTGCTTTTGCTTGTTAAATAATTTTTTAATGAATTTTACCCCCACATTTATTTCTCTGAAAATTGCAAATGCATTTTCTTAAATTTTTTGACAGTTTTATGTATTACTTTGATTTGGTTATAAATACATATTCTGAATCTTGAGTTGGCTGCCTTCTTTCTGAGCATTTGAGTTTTATTTTTACTTCCTTTCCTCTTTGGATCTCCTTCCTGTCACCTTTTCTACCTCTGTGTTCTTCCTGCTCTCATTATTGATTGCCTGTTACCAGCCACTTAGGTTTGTGCACCTCAGGTTCATTTGCTCACCACTGACCAAATCAAAGGATGCCATTTATTTTGGTAAAAAGAAAAAGGGTTTATTGAAAGCCATCTCTGAGGTGAATAGGCCCATTTCCCTCAAATCACCATCTCACTCTGTGCAGTTGTGTTGAGGTTTCAGCCTCCCTGTTGCCCATCCCCAGTGTGATCTGGAATGAGGGCTAAAAATTGGAATAGGAAATTCCTACTTCAGGCTCCTAGTAGCAATTTTATAGGTTCAGCATTGAATCCAGTTCCAGTTTCCATCGAGGCTAGCCATGTGTGCCCTATGTTTTCATGTCTTTTCTCTTTCACCATGAGTAAGGCAAGCCCCGCTCCAGCCGCTGGTTTCAGACAGCAAGCCTGAGTCGAGCCAGGAGAAGCTGCCTGTGGACTCTGGGCTGCCCTGCACACCTTTCGGATGAGGAAGGCTTTAGGTTCCTCTCAGAGTTGTGCCTCCATCTGTTTCTGGCACTGCAAAATACTTACCTAATCTTGACTAGCTGTAGTTTTCCTTTTTTGTTTTCTTTTCCCACTCTTTTTATATTCCATTTTTCGTTGTTCACTGTTACGCTTTAGCAAAAGGTTGAAGTTCATTAAAAATAGGAAATTATTACAACCTCTTGCTCAGAAGAGACAAATTTTACCCTATTGGCTACACGCCTGGCATACTTTGAATTATCAATTATAGTTACTAGATTTTGGGGTTTTTGGTAGGTGAATAGATACCGTTTCCTCCATTACTGACTACGATTATGTTTCTTTTTCCCATGTTCCACATACTTTAATTTATTGGATGGATAATGTTGTTCCTAAGAAGATAAGTTTTTTCCCTGCAGGAGAGGATATATTGATTAAAAAGTTATTAGTATTTTAGTTTTTTACTTTCTTCTCATCTTTTATAAAAATATATTTTTTAAAGCCTGAGTTTTTCAAAGAATTTAATAATTTGTTAATAACATGGTAGTCAGATGTGTCCTAGGTGATTTGGAAAAGCACTGGGTGTTTGAGATGAACCTTCTTGGTAAGTGGTCCTCCTACATGCTAGGCTGCCACTCTACCTTGGAGCCACATCCCCAGCCATTAAATGTATAATGTTTTGATGCTAAATTTTACCAGATAATAGTGAAATTTCAGGCTCCAGAATTCAAAATGGGTAATCTGGTAATGTTACTTGGCATTGGTCGACTTTTTGTCATTATGACAAATACTTGAGACAGTCCCCTCTGAAAAGCAAAGGTTCATTTTGCCTCACAGTTGTGGAGGGTCTAGTTCCTTGTCAGGGACCCGATTGCCTTTGGGCTTCTGGTAGGGGGTGCCAGGTGCCAAAGGTAGGGAGTGTGTGGCTATACAGAACTGCTCACCAGGTGGTCAGGTAGTGAAAGAGAGTGAGAAGAAAGCAGTCTCCCAGTGCGGCACCCCCACCCCACCCTGTGACCTGAAGCCCTCCTGCTAAGCTGACCTGGTAAAATTTCCATCGTCATGCAGTGGTTCCACATTAGGAACCAAGCATTTAACCTTCCACCCTTTGGGAGTGTTCTGGTTTGATCTAAAGTGTCCCCAAAAGCTCACATGTCCAGAGGTGGGGCTCCAGTCTGATCATGGATTAAGTAGATTGGACAAAGTAGGTCATGGGGCCCTGCCTTTGAAGGGTGCATCCTGTTTCCAGCTCCTTCCCCTTCTCTGGCTCTTTCCCTCCTTTCTGCTTCTTGGCTGTAATGAGGTGAGTAGCTTTCCTCTTTTTCCATGCCCTCTTACCATGATGCTGCTGGTACAATGGAGTAACAGCAGGATAACACATGGGAATGAAGAGCGTGCTGATCAGTCACGGGAAGTCAGCCCGTCTCCTGGTTCATTGATGACACTTTATTGATTCGGTTACACAGTGGTGGAACAGGGAGGAGCTGGTTCTCTGAGGTCTCTTTTATAAAGGCACTAATATCCCACTGTTGAGGGCTCCACTCTCATAACTTATTTCCATATGATTTTAAGTGCTTAATACTTGAGGATGTTGGTTTTTTCCCCAACATATGGAAACAGTAACTTGAATTAATATACTCCTTTCAAGTACATGGAAATCAGTAATTTTGTTTTATTCGGTTGCTTGAGACAGGGTCTTGCTATGTAGTCCAGGCTGGCCTCGAGCTCCTAGCAGGTGTCCTGCCTTAGTTTCCCAAGTGCTGGGATTACAGGCATGCACCACCACGTCTGGCCAAAATCAGTAATTTTGGTTTGCTGTTGCAATAAAAGCTTTTGCCCTCATTTTAAATCACTTCACCAAATGTACACAGTTTTTCCTGGAGGAAAAAGTATGTTTTTCCTCTATGTTGCACTCTTTCTTGTAGGAGACTTAAGAGGGGAATACAGAATTGCAAGACAGATCAGAAAGTTTGTACTGTTTAGAGCTGAACTGGGAAATCTCTCTTGAAAACTTTGTTTCTGTAGAGATGCATTAATCACTGAACCAATATTGACTCATTGATCAGAGCCCAGAGAAATAATTTCTTGAATTTTTGTGTTCAGAGTTAAAGATTTAAGTATTCTCACTTTTAAAACCAGCGGGTCACAAGAGTACAAGATAGCATGGTAGTACTGTGACTCCCAAGTGAAATTGTGGGATTACCTTCAAACCATAGAACTTGTTTCTCTGTTTCTTTCCATCCTAGTCTTCTCTTCCTTTGCTGAGTCCTCTTCAGTTTTTCCATCTGATATTCTTATACCACGTACTCCTAAGTCCCTAACGAAGAGATATATTTATTGAGTAAATGTCTGTTTATTCTATAGAATGGAGACATGAGTTGAACAGTTTATCTCAGAAAAAATACTGAAGTTCACAAACTCGTTTTGGATGTGTGGACTTCAGTGGGTCCCTTCTTCCTTCTTTGTATACTCCTTTCTTGCGGTCACTTGTACAGATTAAAGAAATATAACCACCCAACCCACATGTAAAATACAGTGCTCTGGCATTAATATTTGAAACAACACACTAGGGATTACTTGACAATGTATCAGAATTGGGGAAGTGTGAAAACCTTTGTCAATTAATGGTAGCTAACCATGCATGATCTTTTCTTAAAAATACTTGAAGAATATTTATTTTACATGATTATTATTTATTTGAAATTTATTTATTTATTTTTATATTGTCCGATTTTTAGTTGCCAAATATCTTTGTTTTTTTAACTTCTTAGAAATAATGTTTTGGAATGGAATTGTTACAAATATTTAAAATAAACTCAGAAAAACATGTTCCCCCAATCAAAATTAGGGTAACTGTATCAGTGATGAGTTAGTGTGTTAATTGAGGTAATTTATATAGTGTAGTTGATATTAACAGAATGCAATGTAAAAAAAATTATCAGCGGTATTGGAAAAAAGATAATTCTATTACCATTTTCCTACAGACTGGGAGTTCAGGATGGTGTATTTCTTTACAATATTTGTGAAGTTTAAGAAAAATGAATCCCCACTATTCTTTACTGTAATAGTCTGTAATGACATTATAATACAAATGTCCCTGCAGTTGAGAGGTACTCTTCTACTTGTATATTAGTTTTTTGTTTGTTTGTTTCTTTTTGGTTAAGTTTAACATACCCTTTGGTAGCAGTTTAGTTTGTTTCTCCCTAGAGCCCAAACCTAAAAATCACAAAGCGTGCCTTTATCCACTACTTTGGAGTATGGTAAGAATTAGAGATGGATGGCAAGGTATCAACGAATATTTTGTAAGTACAAGTATAATATAAAGAATACAAATTGTTTTAAAGCCTCAAATTTTATATGAAAATAAATTTAAGAAAGTATGTATGAGGGAAAAGTTTTATAGTAAGTCCTGTATTAGAGTTCTCCAGAGAAAAATCTTAATAAACAGATTTATAATAAGGAATTAGATCACATAATTATGGAGGCTGAAAAATTCCAAGGTCTGTAGTTAGCAAACTAGAAACCTAGGAAAGAGAAGGTGTTGTTCCAGTCAGGATTTAAAGTCCAGACAATCAGCAAGGCTTGTTAGTTCAAGTTCTTGTCTGAATGCCAGCATTCTTGAGAGCCTCAAAACCGACATTTTGAGTGTGAAAACAGGAAAAGACTGATTTTCCAGCTCAGGCAGTCAGGTGTCAGCTTTTGTTCTTTCTAGGCCTTCAGCTGACAATATGGCCCTCATAGCCATATTCTGGAGTAGTCTGCTCTACTAGTGTTATGGTTTGTGCCTAGATGTCCCCCCAAAGCCTCATGCACTCATAGGTGGGGCTTTCTCAGAGGTGGCTGGATCTAGGGTGTGTGATACTAAGTTAGTCCACTGATTGGTTTGGCACAGTTCTGCTGAGATCAACCATGTGATGCTGGGATAGACTCATGATGAGATACTAGGATTAAGGGTGAGAGTGCACCCTTACACAGCAAGTAAAGATAAGATATGAGGGACAGAAAGAGGGTCCCTTCTTGTCTCTCATTGCTTGCTTGCTGCCCTGCCCCTCTGCCTCAGAGCCACCCAACTATGAACTGAAACCTCTACAAACTGTGAGCCAAATAAACCTTTCCTCCTTTAACTTTGGGTATCAGGTAATTTTGTCTTAGCAATGAGAAAAGTAACTAAGACAACTAGTCTCCAAATTCATACACTAACTTCATCTAGAATTCCCCACAGACACACCCAGGGTGCTGTTTGATCGATGTCTGCACACCTGATGCCCCAGTCAAGTTGACACATAAAATTTACCTAGCCCAAGCCCCTATGAGCTGACTCAGTGCTAACACTGAAGTGGTTTTTATGTTTAAGATGTAGTACTGGAATAAATAAGCACTGTTCTATATATCAAAAGCATACCCACTCCATTCATTCATTCATTCATTAGCTATGTGTAGGTCATTCACATTTTACAGGGTGCTATGCAAGCTGCTAGAGTTGAAATGATGAATGTTATGTAGGTAATTCCTTCTCCCTCAGAGTATTTGCTGCTAAATGACCGTGGTTTCTCCAGCAGTATATATTTATGGAACCCTAGCTAGTTGAGTTGTAGACTGAGCAGTGTGGTCAGGAAGGCCTCTCTGAATCAGTGGTATTTGAAATGAGCTCCAAAGGGTAAAGTAAAAAAGGATGAAAATGAGCAGGAGAGTGGACAGCATGGATGAAAGTCCTAAGGATGAAAGGGGGAATCTGTTCGGAGAAGCACGAGCAGGTCGATGAGGTTATTTAGAGTGCTGCTTGGGGCCAGGTGGCCTTTGGTGAGCGGCTTAGAGCTAGTGTCTGATGGGAGAGCACTGGTGTGTGCGCATGAGCCTCAGAGAGGCAGCTGGAAAGAAGCCAGCTCATTTACAAAGACTTTTGTTTTAATGAATTACTCAGTGTTACATATACTAAGGAGAGACTTAGCCTGAGTTGTGAATATCGTGACTGCCTGGAATATACCAAACTATGGTTTGTTTTTTCAGAAACGTATTAAGAGTAAGAATTAATTCTGATTTTAGTTTATGTACAGTAAAATTGACTATGTGAAATATGTGTATAATTTTGACAGATGCGTGGAGTTGAGAAAACACCCATCGTGACATAGAACAGTTCTGTCCCCCAAATCCCCATTTGCTCTCCTTTTGTAGCAAACCCCTCTCCCCACTTCAGTGCGTGACAGCCACTGAGCTGAGTTTTAGTCTCACAGTTCTGCTTTTGGCAGGTGTTACATAGATGCAGCCTTTTGGATATGGGTCCTTTCACTTAGAAAATGCATTTAAGATTCATCTGCCTTGTATGAATAGTGGATTTTTTCGTTGTTTCCTTTTGTGATGGGTGGAGTGCTCATTTGTGGCTTCGCCACAGTTTATCCAGTCACCAGCTGCATGGTATCTGAGTTGTTTCTAGGTTGGAGACATTATAAATAAATCTGTAAACATTTATGTGTATCTTTGGTGGCTATAAATTTTATTTTACTTGGGTGAATTCCAAGAAATGGAATTGCTGGGCCATGGGGTAGGTATGAGGGGGCCGCCAGGCTTGAGGAGTTGCCGTGCCATTGGGGATGGCTATATTGCTGTTCTACAGAAGCATCAGCTCTGGCTTGTTACTGTGTTTTTGTGTGTTTTAGTGATTCTAATAGCTGTCTAGTGGTGTTTCACTGTGATCCTAATTTCAATTTCTCTTATAACATGCTTTTTTAATACCACGGTATCTTCTAAAGTATCTGTTCCAATCCTCTCATTTAAAAAAAAGTTTTCTTATTGTTGTTTTGAGGGTTTTTACACATTCTGGATGTAAGCCTTTAGTCAGAAATTCGTTTTATAAATATATTCTGCCAATCTTGGGCTTGTCCTTTCATTCTCATAACAGTGTCTACAAGTTAATTTTAACAAAATTAGGGTTTCAAGTTCTTTTTGTTTTGTAGATGCTAATTTTGGTATAATGTCTAAAAGTCTTTACCTAACTCAAGATCACAAAGATTTTCTTCTAGAAGTATTATAGTTTTACACTTAAATCTGTGATCCATTTTGTATAAAAGGTAAGAGATATGTATTATGGTTGATCTTTTTTTCATATGGGCATCCAGTTAGCATTCATGGTAAAGTTTTCCTTTCTAAATTAAATTACCTTTGCAACTTTGTAAAAATTCAGCCTCCTATATTTATGCCGGCCATTTTTTAGAGCTTCTGTATGTCTGTCTTTAGCAATATCATGCTATCCTGATTGCATTCGCTTTATAGTAAATTTTAAAAGTCCAGAGTGTGTCCTTCAACTTTGTTCTCTTTCAGAATCATTTTTATTATTTTAGACTTCCATAATTATTTGTTGAAAGCCATATACCTTATGTGAAACAGTTGAGGCAGAAAGAGTTTTTGTGTCTAGAAGTGGGTCCGAGTGTTTTGTTTTTATTTTTTCCTATTCTGGCCTTTAGTTTGGAGAGAAAGGGGGAAGGTGCATTAATGTCAGGAGACTGAAGATTTGCAGTTGCCCCAGCAGCCTCAGTACACCTCGGGCTTCCACCCCTCCAGCAATACTTGTGTTTAGGGCAGAGCTGATTTTCCAGGTTTGCCTTTGCACCTCTCACATTTTTTCCTTTTGCAGTCACCCAGCAGTTGAGATGGAAGGATAAGGAGCAGTTAAGTTTGCCTGTGCCCCTTGATCTTGAATGAGGTCTTCTCAGTGCCCCTGTCCATTCCAGTTGTGGGCTGCAGGGGGTTTTACTCATTCCCGATGGCAGGAGTATTCACCTCACATCCTGCTGAGGCTTTTCCATAGGCATGAATTGGAAAATAATCTGAGTGATGGCTTTCATTCCGTGCGCTTCCTAGCCAGGATTGGTGCATTAAAATAAAAAGTCTGCAGGAGGAGGCGAATTCCCTCTTCTGTCAGTGGCCCTGGGAGCTCCACAAGCTCTTCCTCCAACCACGCAGCTGACTGCTCCCCCCAGACCCCTCTGGTACACGCCCAGGGTCCAGCCACTCCTGCCCTGAGGATGTGCCTGTGCTCTGTGTCAGCTGCAGTTGTCTCAGTCCTCTTAGATTTGGGGCTAATTGGTTGCCCTGTGATATCAGCTTTCTGCTAGACGCAACAGAAGTCTTGAACTTGCCCTTCATCTAGCTCGTTTTGTTATGAGGCCTAGAGGAGCAATCTAACTCTCCATACCCGAACAAGTGAGCCAGAAAGTGATCTGAAACCTGATGTTCAACATTAGTAATTGTAACTCTGAGGGAACTTTGGTACATTATCTTTGTGTCTATCATCTAATGGTACATTCCTCATAATTTATTTATAGCAGCTTTTTAAAAGCTGATTAGTCTCCTTAAACAAAAGAGGCAGTACATAAATTCACTGCATCTAGGAAAAAGAATAATGGATGTGTTTCATTTCAGAATTGGCCTAATGGTCTTTCAGCTGCCCTTCTGCCTGGAAATCAAAAAGTATGCTATAGAAAGATGGTCCTGCCAGTATTCCTTTCAAGAAAGATTAAAACTGGGGGAAAATCTAACTTAAGCATTTTAAATTGAATTAATGAGAATATTAAGAATATAAGAGAACTTAGCTATTAATGATGAAGCTAAGAAATGTAAGATATTTAATAAGATCTATACTGTATATGAAAGTAAGACCCTTTAGCATACTGCCACTTTTAAATATGGTGATTAGCTGGGTATGGTGGTGCATCCCTGTAATTCCAGCAATCACGAGGCTGAAGCAGGAGGATCACAGGGAGTTAGAAGCCAGCCTCAGCTGTGGTGAGTTCAAGGCTAGCCTGGATTACATAGCAAGACCCTATCTCAAACCAACCCTAAATAAATGAATAAATAAAGGTGATTTTCTCTATATGAGTATGAGATCCTAATACATTATCTCATTTGTAAACGTGGAAACATTATCTCATTCACAAACATGGAAAAATTTATTTCATACTAAACTACTCATGCTTTATATATGTATACTTTGGAGATTTTTCTTTTTACAAATGATGAAATATAATTTGACAGAAAAATGTGGATCTGTGTACTGGTGTATATGTCCCCAAGTAGGTGACTTGGAAATAATTGAGGGGTAACTGAATATGGGAATTCTGAGTTTAATGAATGTTTTTTGTATTACTGTTCATCCATAAAGCAAATTTACTGAGTGTTTATGATGCACAAAGAAAGGGTTTGAGTCCTCCAGCCTAACTACAGAAGTAGTAGCTCCTTATTATTTTTAGGGCAAAGCACAAACCTCATGATAAAAGCTTACAAAGCTTGGCATTTATTCATTTTTGTAATCCTTTTCTCTCATACTTTGTTCACTGGTCTTTCTGTTCCTCAAGCATTAAACGAAACTTGTGCATTTTCATTGTGTATCCTACTCTACCCCTAGCCCTTTCTCCTGACTGATTTCCTGTACCATGACCTTACCAACTTCAGCCTCACTTCCCATCTCCCCTGACCTCTCCTAACCCCTTCGCTGCCAGAATCAGCTTAGGTTGCTTCCAGTGTGTTCCCAAACACTGTGTGTTGTCTGTGAAGTTGCACGGATCGGGTCATATTCTGCATTACATACTACTATACAGCCTGAATATCCCTCATCCAAAGTGCTAAGAACCAGAAATGGTCTACATCTCAGGGATTTGGATTTTAGAATATTTGCATAGACTATTGGTTGAAGTGCTCAAAAAATTTCAGGTTTTAGAGCACTTTGGATTTCAGCTTTTCAGATTAAGGATGTTCTACCTGTATTACTGGTTTTCCATCATTCGTCTTTGAGTTCATAAAAGACAAAATACATAGGGAAGGTGCATTAAAGTAGGTTTTCCTAAATGTATCTTGTTCTTTCTGTTAGGATTGTCCTCCCGTCCTTTCTCAGCCCACGGAATTATAATCGGTTCCTTAAAATTTAGTAAACCGTGAGCACGTACTACTCAAGTATTTCCCTGATGTTCTCCACCTTCCCTGCCCTGATGTGGATCATGTCTTATCTATTGTGTTAGTAATTCTACTGCGCTTTATGATAGCAGGAAGCACGCTGCATTGAAGATACTTACTTTCACTCTCTATTGCAGCAGCGGCAGCATTAATCTCCCACGAGCACCGTGCTGAGCTCTGGGGTACATTGATGTGCAGAACCAATTTAGTTCTGTTCTCTCAGTGCTGCTTCTAGTCTAAAGAGAAAACAGTGACCAGCATTAAATGGCACATTGCAGAATTGATAGTGCAATGAAAGAAAATTTGTTGATGCTTTGAAACCACATAATAAAATTTGACCTTAAAGTCGAGTTTTAAAGTTAAAATTGTAGAAGAAGGAGAAGTTACCTCCATCAAGAAAGACAGGAATACCTTCCATGAAGAGGAGACTGCAGCTGGAAAGGCCCTTGTGTGACTGTGTCTGCCAGAGGTCGCTGAGAGAAGCCGGGTGTGGTCAGGAGCACCGAGCTGCAGAGGGTCGTCCAGGGGCACTGGCGGAGGCATGGGTGCAAGAGGCCGCCGGAGCCTGCGCAGCAGTGTGCTATTACTGACTGAAGTGGACTTGAGAGTCTAGGAACATTGATGGTCACACAGTAGTTAGGTGGAGTTTGGTGTCTCGGGGATTGAATGATTAAGAAGAGAGTTGCAGAAAACATTCATGAACTTCTGCTGCTCATTACTGGATGGATTATATCTTCTTCATCATCTTACCTGCTCAACAGCTTACTGAGCACATGACACACGTCAAGAAAATATTTTTGAAAGTGAATGAGCCTTGTTTTATTTATGAAAAGGTTATATTCAACTACACTGTACATCACACAAGTAGGGAATGCATTATTCAATGGAATAAAGCTTGATAATTATTTTCTTTACTTTGAAATTTGAAAATAGATGAAATGAGACCTAGAATATAGTTATCTTTGTACAGTCTTTGAAAGTAAATTTTGTGTGTGATAAATCTTATGCAGTAATCTTGTGAGAGACATAATAAAACCTTTCCAAATTCTGTAGAATTCTTGATATTTTTCTTCTTATTAAGGTGGTACTCAAAGTTTTTCCCTCTGCAATTTAATTTTATAGACTCGTTACAGACAATTAAAGCCTTTTATCGGTGACTCAAAAAAAGAAAAAGAAGGGAGTATTGAAATCTAGTTTTGTCTAGTTTCTACTGCTGTTGTCCTTTATTATGCTGAATTACTAACACATAACAAATAAACAACAGTCGTTATATTTTGCACAGTGATGTTGTCGGAAATGTGAACTATTTAGAACTTCAGTATTCTCTTTGAAGAATTGAGACCAATAACATTTTTGCCCTAAAAGTTTGTTGCTTGATTGCAGTGCTAGGGATGGAACATGGGGCCTTCGCTGAGATACATCCTCAGCCCTTTATGTATTTTTGAGGCAGTGTCTCCCTAAGTCGCTGAGGGGCCCAGCCTGAGCTTCAACTTGTGATCTTCTTGCCTCAGCTTCCCAGAGTGATGAAATCACAGGCATGCACCCCAGTGCCTGGCCTTTATTTTGTTTATAAAACATTCGTAATAATATTGATGTTTCTGGTCAGCCATATTCAAGCTGCTCCCATGGATGTCTCTTCCAGGTGTGTCCTGCTCCCGCTCTTGGGAATGAAGCCCCCCCAGCAGAGCCTGTACCTGCTGGTGGACTCTGTGGACGAAGGGTGCAACATGCCTGAAGGGGAACAGACGTCGACCAGCTTCTCCGGGACGGTGGCAGAGCTCTTAGCTGGTCACCATGAGTTCTTTCCACCCTGGCTATTGCTTCTCTGTTCTGCCAGGAAGCAGAGTAAGGCTGTTACTAAAATGTTCACTGGTAAGCATAATTATTACTGCCTTCCAAAAAGTGTCTTTCCCTGATGAACTTCTACTTTAGTGTATGGGTCTTTCTTAGAGCGAAGTATGCAGTTGAAAATCCCGATGTTTCATAAACCCCTTCTGTCAGCTCTTCTGCACTGTGCCGTTTAAAATTATATTAAAAACAAACCGTAGCATGTTCTAAAATCAGGTAAAAATTACCTTCTTATAAGTCTTTTTCCTGACTGCCTTAGTAAAGGAAGCTGTATCGAATATCATCTTTGCCGTTCTGTGTCTCTGGCCTGCCTTTCCCACGCTGTTCTAGCACAGCAGTTAACATTTCTTCCCAGCAACAGAGCATCTTAGGAGTAGTAAACATGCTTTCTGCCTTTAGAAAACAATCAATGGCAGTTACTGGAGGTATTTTTCTTTGTGAAAGAAGAGGGACAGAAATGACAGTCCTTTAGTATACCTCTTGAAATATTTTCTTTTTTCAACCCTTTTGTGATGTGTGAGAGAAAAGTGTATATAGTGTATAAAAGTAAATGAATGGTTATTTTTCTTTTCCTCACTTTACTCTTTTGCTTTTCTTTTTTTCTAACCCTTATAAAGTTGCGGTTACTCCTTTTAGAGTATTTGAAGCACTCTTCTGTGCCCTGTGGTTAATACAGGGAGTGTAAAACAAGGACCTCTCACAGGATTTATAGTGTAATTGAAGAGGTATTAATTGAGTTAATGATTATTTAGCCATACCAGTTTTTTATTATGAATATTTTATTAGTACACATTTGTATTACATAATGATTACATTTATTGTGGGGAATTTGTACATGTACATAACACATCTTAATCAGTTTTAAGTACTTCTAAGCATTTAATAATATAGCAAAAACTTTTATTAATTTGTTAAAGTGATTTTTTATACCCAGCTTTATTCCCTCTACTGGGTCATCTCTCTTAGTTTCCCTTGTTACTAATAGCAGCACTCTTGTTTTCCATGTACAGTATTCTTTTTTGTTATTGTTAAAAATGTAGTTGGTTACAGTTTGGAGGTTAAACGATTTATATGCCATGTATTTTCATAACTTATGCAAATGAAGTAGTGAATGTACCATTTTAGCTCTTAACCATTGCCCTGTGACCTTATGCAAATTACTTAATATTTTATGTGCCTCTGTTTCCTCGTCTATAAAATGGGAAATAATTAAGGTGAAATGACAAATTACATGTAAAATACTTAGAACAATGCCTCATTTAGGACTAATATTTGGTATGTGCTTTGTAAGTGTTGCTATTATTCTGATCATTTTATTCTTATTTTTTAACAAAAAAAATTTTTGAGGCCTATTCCTATTACTGCTTTTAAATCAAGGTTATTGGTTTTAACTGCTAAATAGTATTCCTCTCTATGAATAAATTTCCTGTTTGTTTTTCTACTATCTTATTCATGGACATTTAGATTGTTTTCAGTTTTTTACTGCAGGTTGAGCATCCTTAATCTGAAAATTCAAAACTGAAATTGCAGTCCAAAACTTGGTGTCATGATGCCCCAAGTGGAAAAGTCTACATGGTGGAACTTAGTTAATGCAAGAAATATTTAAAATACTATATAAAATTACCTTCACGTTATAGGTGTATGGAGCGTGTGAGACATAAGTGGATTTGGATATAGATAAGGGTCTCATTCCCCAAGATATCTCATCACATATGTATAAATACTCCACAATCTGGAAAAAAAAAAACAAAACCCTAACTAAAATACTTCAGGTCCCAGGCATTTTAGAGATGAAATATTCAAAATGTATTACAAAACATTGCTTCATGATATGCTTGTCAGTATCTTCTTGTACTTAAGTGCTAAAGGTTTGTGTTGCAAATCTAGATTTTGGCATTACTCAGCTTTTTAAGAAACTGCTCGAAAGAGGAAAAGTTTTGTGGCCCATGGTTTCAGAGGTTTCAGTCCATGGTTAACTGGCTGCATTGCTTTAGGACCACAGTGAGGCAGAACATCATGGCAGAAGGGCTCCAAGGAAAACTACTCACCTGATAGCAGCCAGGAAGCAGAGAGAGCAAGACAGCCAGAGAGGAAAGGGCCAGCCAGCATAGAATCGCTCAGGTCACACCACATGGCCCACTCCCCTCAAACAGGCTCCACCTCCTGTTTCCATTTCTGCCCAAAGATGCCATCAACTCGTGGTCTCAGACATGGACCAGTCCTTGAAGTAGAACCCTCAAGGTCCAGTCGTTTCCCACAAAGCCCATCAGCCCCAGCCAGGCCTTTAGCACATGAATTCTAGGGGACATTTCATATCCAAAACACAACAGCTGGGAAACTGCTAGGTTATAGAGTATATACATTTGGAACTTCAGTTAATTTTGCTGGATTACTAGTTAGTATGCTTGAAATAATTTGCATTGCTTGCCAAAACATGATTTCTCTTTTTTCTGCATTCTCATCATCATTTTTTTTCAGATCTGCTTTTATCTGCTTTAGGCTCTTACATTTTAAGTTTTGACTACAATGTTCTTTCCTTCAAACTTCACATTTAGACCACTGCTCACATATTGCACACAGATGTCTGTATTTTCTATTCTGGCTCTACGTTTGCCTCCCTGGCTAGTCAGTCACATAGTCACTCTCTATCTGAATTAGCTCCGGATAGCTCCGTACATTGTTCAAAAATTATTTGTATTTTATAGTTGCTTACTTACTAGTATTTGTCCTCCATAGCATATTATCTCCATGAGAATAGGAACTTTTCCTCTCTTATCCACTGCTCTGTCTGCTCAGCATCCAAGGCAGAGTTTGGAACAAAAATGTCATCCAGTGATTTACAGATACATGAATTCGTATTTCCTTTCAACTATATTTTATTGGAAAAAGACAGTGAATTAGGAATCAGATCTAGATTATGGTCAGATTCTCTTTACCCAGGTTCCTCTCCTGATACAGTAATTATTAAAAACACTGGATTTTGGGGCTGGGGATTTAGCTCAATGATTAGAGTGCTTGCTTTGCAAGCATAAGGCCCTGAGTTCGATCCCCGGCACCACAAAAAAAAAAAAAAAAAAAAAAAACACTGGGTTTTATATAAACATTTGATCATTTTCCCATTGATAGTAAGTTTTGAGTTTGGGGGTAAAAATTTTAAGAATATTACTAAAATTACTAATACATATTATCAGTTGCTTCCCCAAAAGATACATATCAGGTTGTATTCCTCTCTGAAAATATTGTTTCTTTGTGTTTACATCAGTACTGAATTATAATTTTAAAATAATTGTTAATTTGAGAGGTTAAAATGCTCTCATTTTTATTTGTACTTTGTTTACAATTTAATTCTTTCTCCCTGTGCTTTTTATCAATTTATCTTTTTTTCTGTGAATTTTCGCTTTAAACGTTTCTATCAGTAAGTTAGTGTTTTTCTTATTTATTGTCAGTAGAGCTTTTATTTCACTTTATTTCATTCTTTGGAACTATTTTGTTCAGCTTTTTTAAATTGCAATTTTTAAATCTATTCTGTATAACCCAATATAGTGTCCTTTCCTAATCCATATTCTTTTATATTTTATTTTATTCATATAAAAATATTTTTACTAAATAATATAAAATGAGACTCTAAATTCAATAATTTATCAAGCCATATGTTTTCTCAGTGGGTTCATAATAAGTGAGCATTAGTTTATAAGCATTGACACAGGTGCTACTTTGACTAACACCAAGAAATGTTTTAAGGAAGAAGAAAACTGGCTCGACACTGAAGTGGTTCAACATTTCAGTAAATTATATTTTTATTCTCCTAAGAATTTTGATCATTTTTTCAGCCTCATTTTATAATTTTTAAGTGCTTCGTAGCAGTATATTTTCAGTACCTTTAATTCCAGGTATTTAATTTGGTGATTAATAGATATTCTTAAATCTAGATTTAGTGTTTTGTTTCATTTTGTTTTTCGGCCAGTGCTGAAACTCTCCTTCAGGGCTTCACACGTGCTGACCAGCGTCAGCTGCTGAGCTACAGCCCCAGCCTCTTAGTTCTGTTTTAATGAATAAATAACTCTTATTAACGATGAATGTAATCTCTGCTATTTATTTTATATCCATATTACTAAGCGATTAGATTTGGGGGAGATTTATTTTCTAAATTGCAAATACACTTTTTTATGAAATTCTCTACTTTTTTGTAGAAATCCGCATCCCCATTCCTTCCTCATTCCCCTATCAAACATTGGCATTTTCTTTCACAACTTTGTATACCCATTCTCATTGAAAGAGCAAACTTCAAAGTCAAACAAAACAATCAAACTCCCAGTTCTATTAATTACTACTTACTTTCATCAGTTTATTTAACCTTTCTGTGCTTCAGCTTTCTTTTTTAAAATAGTATTCTTATCTCTCAGGCTTGACATAAAAGGTTATGTGTGATAAGCACTTGAAGTGCTGCTTTAAAATAGTTGACTCAGTAAATACGCTTTTATTCCTGAGAAACCAAACCTGTTACGGTGGAGGTTTACACGGTTAGCCTAGTTTCTGTTTTAATTATCTCAAGTTTTAATCATGAGATGTCTATTAGTTTTTATTTATTCATAACAGGCTGTATGATCTTTCATGTAAATCAATCTGTATGCACAACATTACTTTAAAAACTTTAATAGTGTGTAATATAAGATACTGTTTTAAATAACTTTTTTATTAGCAACAAGCCAGGTTTTTCCCTTTTTTATCTTAAATTGTTTTAATGAATTTGTAAAGTCAATATAAATGGACACACAGAAAAAGGTTTAGAGAGAAGTCATCTCTCATATCACTGGTAAATTTGGATTGTTTCAAAAGCTTTTCTTACATCAGGAATGTCTTCATAATTGAAATTTATTTTGAAATGATTTAAATGAGGATTTAATTGTCAGTTATGTGTGTATACATAAAGGGATTCCTTTTCGATATAGATTTAGGAAAATGCAGATTTGTTGTTTCTTCATGTTTCATTTGCATTGAATTGTGTTTTTCAATATATTTGTCCACTTCAACAAAGTTCTTCAAGGTTGGTATCACCAAATTGAATTTATCAATTTTCTCTCCAAACCTATTACTTATCTCTCAGATGTTGACATCAATTTCAGCAATTCCTTCACTCTTCCCTCTCCATGTTGACCAAGTCCTATAAAATCTAGCTCTTACCAATAATTCCCAAACCCATCATTTGTATTTGCTGCTGCTGCCATGGTTGTCAGAACCTCCCTGACTTACCGCAGCCTTTTCAGAAAGATTTCACTTCCAGTTTTGACTCAGTCCTGTTTATTAGAGATGTTAGAATGGTCTTTCAACATGCAAACCTGGTCATGTTATTGCCTTGATGAGTTCATTCACTCAGCAATTGTTTTCTTCTGTAAGGTAAATACACAATTATGTAATAAATTCATGTCTGTAGATTGTGATACAACTCCTTTCTCAAAATGAAGTAAAGTTTCAAATAGCCCTAATTAGTACTTTTAGGTTGATTTAAATGGATTTATTTTTACAGTGCTAAAGTTTTGCAAGCTGAATTTGACCAAGACACATCTTAATTGGTTCAAGCTATTTATTGACAGGCTGAGACTTAATTATCTAAATTTGATAACAGGTAAAATAATGCAGTTCAAAGGAACCGACAGATGTTATTCTAATTAAATGTAAATAGTCCTTCCCATAATTAAGGCTGGTACATATTCAAGTGTAGTATATAGGTAGAAATATATCAGTTACTTGTATGGAAAAGATCATCTTGTGAAAACAAACCTTACATGTTATGTCTCTTGCAACTTTTTTTCCTAATCATTGGGAGTTCAGAAAATCTTAATAAGGTACTTTTACGGATATGTAAAACTATCTAATGCTGTTAGTATCTTACATCGAAGTTAAGAATGGCACCAAATCACTGAAAGAAGTATTTTCATTCATCGATACAGAAATGAAATTATTTCTCTGCCATCCATATATTGATTGATTTTTTTTTATTGGATTATTATATGTTGCAAACATTTTCTTTGAAGATTTGGTAGCTTCTATAATGCTTCTTAACTAATGATATCTACATTTTTGGTTCTTCTCCAGGCTTCCGAAAAATAAGTTTAGATGACCTTCGGAAGGCATACATCGTCAAGGATGTTCAGCAGTACATTCTTCATCGTTTAGATCAAGAAGAGGCTTTGCGACAACACCTCACAAAAGAAACTGCAGAGATGTTAAATCAACTGCACATTAAAAGCAGTGGATGCTTTCTTTATCTAGAACGAGTTTTAGATGGAGTTGTGGAAAATTTTATTATGTTAAGAGAGATCCGTGATATCCCGGGAACTCTAAACGGTCTCTATCTCTGGCTTTGCCAAAGACTTTTTGTAAGAAAACAGTTTGCAAAAGTTCAGCCTATTTTGAACGTGATTCTTGCTGCCTGCCGACCTTTGACCATAACGGAATTATATCATGCAGTATGGACCAAAAATATGTCATTAACCTTGGAAGACTTTCAACGTAAATTAGATGTCCTCTCCAAACTTCTTGTTGATGGACTAGGAAATACTAAAATACTGTTTCACTATAGTTTTGCAGAATGGCTTCTAGATGTGAAACACTGCACCCAGAAGTATTTATGTAATGCAGCAGAAGGACACAGAATGTTGGCTATGAGTTATACCTGTCAAGCAAAGAACTTAACACCATTGGAAGCACAAGAATTTGCTTTGCACTTAATTAATTCAAACTTACAATTAGAGACAGCCGAGTTAGCTTTGTGGATGATATGGAATGGTACACCTGTCAGAGACTCTCTTTCTACTTTAATTCCCAAGGAACAAGAAGTACTACAGCTGTTGGTCAAAGCTGGTGCTCACGTCAACAGTGAAGATGATCGCACATCTTGCATTGTCCGACAAGCCTTAGAGAGAGAGGATTCTATCCGGACACTGTTAGATAATGGAGCTTCAGTAAATCAGTGTGATTCAAATGGAAGAACATTATTGGCTAATGCTGCGTACAGTGGCAATCTTGATGTAGTGAATTTACTTGTCTCTAGGGGAGCAGATTTAGAAATAGAAGATGCTCATGGACATACACCACTCACCCTAGCTGCTAGACAAGGACATACCAAGGTGGTTAATTGTTTGATTGGGTGTGGAGCAAATATTAATCACACTGATCAAGATGGTTGGACAGCATTACGATCTGCTGCCTGGGGCGGCCATACTGAGGTTGTCTCTGCACTGCTTTATGCTGGCGTAAAAGTGGATTGTGCAGATGCTGATAGTCGAACAGCTTTGAGAGCAGCAGCGTGGGGAGGCCATGAGGACATTGTACTGAATCTGCTACAGCATGGTGCTGAAGTGAACAAAGCTGATAATGAAGGTAGAACCGCTTTGATAGCAGCAGCATACATGGGACATAGAGAGATTGTGGAACACCTCCTGGACCACGGAGCAGAAGTAAATCACGAGGACGTTGATGGCAGGACTGCACTGTCTGTAGCTGCACTTTGTGTGCCTGCAAGTAAAGGGCACGCCGCAGTTGTTAGCCTGCTCATTGATCGAGGTGCAGAAGTAGATCATTGTGATAAAGATGGCATGACCCCACTCCTGGTAGCTGCCTATGAAGGACATGTTGATGTGGTTGACTTGCTTCTAGAGGGAGGCGCAGATGTAGATCACACAGACAACAATGGCCGAACACCCCTGTTAGCAGCAGCTTCTATGGGGCATGCTTCAGTGGTAAACACACTTTTGTTTTGGGGTGCGGCTGTGGATAGTATTGACAGCGAAGGCAGGACAGTCCTCAGCATCGCTTCAGCACAAGGGAACGTCGAGGTGGTCCGCACTCTCCTGGACAGAGGGTTAGATGAAAACCACCGAGATGATGCCGGATGGACACCTTTGCACATGGCAGCTTTTGAAGGCCACAGGTTAATATGTGAAGCACTTATTGAACAAGGTGCTAGAACCAATGAAATTGACAACGATGGGCGAATCCCTTTCATCTTAGCTTCACAAGAGGGTCATTATGATTGTGTTCAGATATTATTAGAAAATAAATCCAGCATTGATCAAAGAGGTTATGATGGAAGAAATGCACTGCGGGTGGCTGCCTTAGAAGGACACAGAGACATTGTTGAATTGCTTTTTAGCCATGGAGCTGATGTTAATTATAAAGATGCTGATGGGAGGCCCACACTTTATATCTTGGCCTTAGAAAACCAACTTACAATGGCTGAATATTTTTTAGAAAACGGTGCAAATGTAGAAGCAAGCGATGCTGAAGGAAGGACAGCACTTCATGTTTCCTGCTGGCAAGGCCACATGGAAATGGTACAGGTGCTGATAGCCTACCATGCTGACGTCAATGCTGCCGACAACGAAAAGCGCTCTGCTCTGCAGTCTGCGGCCTGGCAGGGCCACATGAAAGTGGTTCAGCTTCTGATTGAGCACGGTGCAGTGGTTGACCATACATGTAATCAGGGTGCAACTGCACTGTGTATTGCAGCCCAGGAAGGACACATCGACGTTGTGCAGGTGTTACTAGAGCACGGCGCTGATCCAAACCACGCTGATCAATTTGGACGCACTGCTATGCGTGTTGCAGCCAAAAATGGGCATTCTCAAATAATTAAGTTATTAGAAAAATATGGTGCATCTAGTTTGAATGGCTGTTCTCCGTCGCCTGTTCACACAATGGAGCAAAAACCTCTACAGTCAGTGTCATCAAAAGTGCAGTCATTGACAATTAAATCAAATAGCTCTGGCAGTACTGGCGGAGGGGATATGCAGCCTTCACTACGCAGCCTGCCTAATGGACCAGCTCACGCCTTCAGTTCTCCCTCTGAATCTCCAGATTCTACCGTTGATCGGCAGAAGTCATCATTGTCAAATAATTCCCTGAAAAGCTCCAAAAATTCATCTTTGAGAACTACTTCATCTACAGCAACAGCTCAAACAGTGCCAATTGATAGCTTTCATAACTTGTCATTTACAGAACAAATTCAGCAGCACTCGTTGCCACGCAGTAGAAGTCGACAGTCAATTGTTTCCCCATCTTCCACAACACAGTCCTTGGGGCAAAGTCATAATTCACCGAGTAGTGAGTTTGAGTGGAGTCAAGTGAAGCCCAGTTTGAAGTCAACTAAAGCGGGTAAAGGGGGGAAATCGGAAAATTCTGGTAAATCTGGGTCAGCTGGGAAAAAGGCTAAACAAAGTAATTCCTCTCAGCCAAAGGTTTTAGAGTATGAGATGACTCAGTTTGACAAAAGAGGACCTGTTGCCAAGTCTGGGACCAGTGCACCACCTAAACAAGTGCCAGCAGAATCTCAGTGCAAAATTGTACCTTCGGCTCAGCAGGAAATCAGCCGATCTCAGCAGCAGTTTCTTATTCACCAACAAAGCGGGGAACAGAAGAAGAGAAATGGCATAATGACAAATCCAAACTACCATCTTCAGAGCAACCAGGTTTTTCTTGGTAGGGTTTCAGTTCCACGAACGATACAGGACAGAGGGCCTCAGGAAGTGTTGGAAGGTTACCCTTCCTCAGAGACAGAATTAAGCCTTAAGCAAGCCCTGAAGCTTCAGATCGAGGGTTCTGACCCAAGCTTCAACTATAAGAAGGAAACACCGCTATAAAAGGTAATATTTCACCAACGTACAGAATAAACTACCAAAAACGTAGTTCCTTGTCCTTGGGACACTACATGGCCATTCCCTCATCTCAAGTCTAGCTCATCTCCCGGCTAGACCTTCCTTCCCTTGTCACTCTTTTAAATTTGAATTCTCTCACCTCTTGCACTTCCTTTCCTTGTCATGCTATCCAAAGCATTTATCACTTAACATACTTTATGTGCTTTGTTTATCTCTTATGTTTACTATTTGTCTCTTCGACTGAAGTGTAAGCTTGTGTGAGTAGAAATTTTTGTTGTGTTCAATGCTATCTATATTCCATGTTCTTGGAATAGTGTTTGAACCAGTGGTAATTTCTCAGTAAAAATGTGCTGGATAAGTGCCTTAATAAATGAATTGATATACTATTTATGGATTCCAGATTGAAAACTTTTTCCTAACAATCATTTTCCCCTCTTAAGAGATCTTTGATGGTGATAGAAGTTGTGGCTTCTTCTGTAATATTTTTTTGGTTTGAAAAAATAGTACAATAGATAGCTGATAAATGTTAATTTCCTTTTTATCAGTAAAAGTTTTATTATGAAAGATCTTTTATGACTCTTTCAAATAGTGTTTTCACATCCTACAACAAGAATTGGTCTCAAAGATAGTGAATGGGTGTTTTGGCAAGATGGGTATTTAGAGTCCATTATATTCAGAGGAAATAGTAGTTTTTTATTCAATAAAAATGTTTTGTCTTCTCCCCACCACAAAGGGTATTTCACTATTTATAGAGCGAAAGGTAGAAAATAGATAAGTATACATTTTTATGTTACGGATACCTTTTCAGGAGCACATTTCCCATATTGGAGATAAATCTGAGAAATTTTTAAGAATCTTTTCTCATTTATACTACGAGTGTATCCTACTTTGCTTAATCATTTTTCTTCCTTTAACAAAGTTGTACTTTTGAGCAAACTGACATCTCTCTTCTTTGCTTGTCTTCAGGGATATGCTTTAGGGGCATGATAAGTGAAACATTACTATAAACAAATTCTCCCTATCTTCCAATTACAAACAGCCTTCAATGTGAATGCATGGATGAGCAGTAAAATGTCATTTAAAAATAATTTGTATGAAATAGTGAATGTTGCTTATTTTAAAAATATTTAGTTCTGATGCTACATGCCTCCAAACCTTTAGGATATCTTTTGTAAAGGCAAAGTATAAATATATATTAAATAGTAAAATACGTAAATTAAGGTTCATTAGCATTTTGTAGAATCTTTAAAAGTGACTTATAGTTAAATGATCTCTAATAGACAAGTTTATTAATTTTGTGCTTTGTGCGATAAACATACGCATAGATGAATAATGAATGTATATGTTCTTGTATAAGGTCTTATAATTCTATGTAGTTATATAGTTAAATGCAAAAATTAATTGTCTTTTTTTAAAATTTTGTATTAGTTTCCTGTTCTGTAAAACAGAAGACATTGTGATTGGAGTGGTTCTTCAGCTACTGGATGAAAATGTAAAATGCCTATTGATTTGCTGGAGGAAAAGTGAAGAATGTGATCTCTGCAGTACAGTTACCTTAATTACTGTAATGTGCCTAAAGAGTAAGGCTGCCTTCTCAGTGTAATCCTCTGTGCTTAAAATATTTCATTTTGTGTGCTTTGTATTCACAACACAGAATAAGCACTTTTTAAAAAAATGCAGGTGTATACTGCAGTTCCCTGATAAAGCTGAAAATTTTTGAGTAAAGTATTTTAAGTTAAGATTTGATAAATGTGCATGTGCCATGGTCAAATATATATGAAAAGGCAGTGTTCCATGTATTTATTTTTTTTCTTTTTGTGGCAGAAGAAACTTATGCATAGTGTTTCAGTCACATTTGCATTGTAGTGTGTGGCCTGTTTCTTGTATCTTTAAAAATGTTGCTCAATAAAATAAATCTTGCAGCTGTTTTATGTTCACTACACCTTCAGCACTGGATAAAAATGAGTTTCTGTATAAATGCCACATCAAGGTAAAAAAATGGTTTCCTGACAGATTTTCAAAAAATGTTAATTTCTAGTGTTAGGGAGCTGCTTTAAGTAGTTTAAATCTGAATTTTCCCGGTAGAATACTCCTCATCTCTGGCTAAAAGTGTCAAAACAAGCAAATAATCAGACTGTAGGCGGAACAGTTCCCTGTCATTCACTGGGATGCAGTCTCACCTTCCACTCGCTGGTCATCCCATTTGTAGGGAGACAGACTGTCATCCCTGAGGAGTGAACATCCTCAGGTACACGTGTGTGTGTGGAGGGAGTTGCACCCGTCTAGCAGAGGGTAGATTTTCGATCCCTGAACTATTCACTGACTACCCTTATCTCTTCCTTACAGCTAAGTGAACTGTAATTTATCAGTGTAAACATTAATGCTGGCTTCTCTCTCAGCTGTTTCTACTTGTAAATCACTGCATGACCAAAACAGCCCCACTGAAAATCAATTGGTTAAATTTAATGGTTCAGTTGGATGAATACTCTTGATGAATGTAATATGTACTGTCCTTCACAGATGACACCACTAACCCATTAGTCATAGCACATATGTATTTTTAGTTGTTGTCTGACAGAAGTGATGGATTTGCACTTTTCTATCCACATACTCTTTCCTGTTTTCTTCTTTGGACAGTTGCATTGAGGATTGCTGGATGCTGAGGTAAGAGAAGAACCAGTGATCAAGAAACTAGACTTGGTTCAAATGAGCATGTGACTCAGCCCTGGCTTCCTGCTTGTGCTCAGAACCAGTGAAGTCAGCTTAGATGGGTCATACATATGTTGGGAAAGGGTGACAGTGATTTAGGAGTCGAGGTTTGGATTCAATCTTTGGATGAGCTCTGGTGGTCTTACAGACCCCAGAAATTGTGTTCCTTCCATGTGCTGTTGATAAGGAGGAATGAGGAAAGAGAATTTGGAGATTCAGCACAAAACCATTGCTACTACTGAAAAAACACTCTTGAAATATGTCTTCATAACAGAGGTCAGTCGTGTCATCACATATGAAGGACACATGTAATGCTTTGTTCGTGGAAGGAGAAATGTGTAATTGGTTGTGATAAATGTTTCTCACTTGAACCTTTGTGTGAGGCTTTTTTTTTTAAATCAGTAAAATTCATTTTGTCTATGTCATGTGTAAGTCATAGTAATCAGGAAAAGATGATCAGTTCAATCAAAATTAAGGTGACATGGCAATGTTGATAGCTCAAATGTGAATGTTTCAAGTATTGAATTTTTGTCCCTATGGGACATTTATTAAATACACTTAATAGGACTTTACAAAGTAGCCTTAGAAGTGTTAATGATTCTTTTACTAAATATGAACACATACTATTATTAGAACCAACATTACTCACATCTCAGATACAGTACATTTACATTACTGTAGAGGATGAAGCGCTAATTTCTTATTAGGTGTATTTTTCTTTAGAAAGAGAACCCTGAAAGCTGCCAGTTTTTCTATTAACCTTGAATTATTGAAATTGTATTTATTTAATTTTATTGTTTTTACAAAATTGCACCTTGTGGCCAAAGGGCAAAGATAAGACTCATTGCATTAGGGATTTATGTTTTCAAAGAACTAAATGTTTTCATATCCCTTCTTTATACACTTGGAACAGTCGGTAGGAAGATAGCATGTTGGAAAAATATGATTTTCATAACTATTTCTCTGGGTGTTTTTATATAAATTATGTTTTAGAACAGAACAAAAGTGACTTTCAGTTAGGATAAGGATAAGGGTGCTGGAAATGCCCTCCTTTGTTTATTTGTTTCTGTGGGGGATTTAATACCATGACTGAAAAATGGCTTCTGCTCCATTAAAAAAATAAAAAAATAGTCCCCCAAATATAAAACTCCTAAATAGCTATTTTTGAAATTAAAATGTTTAAATTTTGTAAATCAGCTGTTGCCACTACTAGACCACTTAGGATGCCATGCACTTATAACATTTTTATAACATTCCATCATTCCCACTCCCTAGAAATCATGATTTGGTAATAAGAGAAGTTATAAAAATACAGAAATGAAACATAAAAATTTGGATATTTCTGGGAAAGGCTTGGGGAGGAAAACTGACCAGAAATCAGTGTATTGCAGTGTACAGCCAATAACTTTTGTCCCTCATCCCCACTCCCACTCTACCAGAGTGCTCACCAAAAATAGTTCACTACTTAAAAAAATGAGAGCAAATACTTTTCTTCATATTATTTTGGCTGTGCAAATGTTTGTTGCTTAATATCCTCCATTTACAGTTTCAGCAATGTAGTTACAGACATATGCTTGCTTTTTATTTTTCCCTTGGTCTGGGGTATGTAAATAGCCGAAAATGTACATTGAACTTCACATTGTAAAAGTTTTATTTTATTCCTTGTATTATATTATGCAAAATCCCTATGTATATGAAAGTGCATAATAAATATATTTGCTTTACAGAAGAAATCTTGTTTTAATTTTATTCTTGAAAAAATAGAACATGCATGATATGCTTACAGTAAAAAGAATTGTTTAATGTTTAAAAAAAAATACTGAGCAAATGAATTTAGACGTGTTTTACAAAGAAAAAAAAAAAAAGAAAAGAGTAAACCACTGTCCAAAAATGGATCTAAAAACAGTTAGCCTTTAAATCTTTCTGAAGCTTGTATAAGGACTCACTGTCCTCCCCCCACCTGATTACATACTATGCCTCACGTGTCATATTTCATGCCTCTGAAAATACCAGTAATCCGATAAATTGTGTATACATGTGCTCCTTGATTATCAGAATATTACAGCAATCTTTACACATTATTTTTAGAGTTTTACTGCAAACATTTTCTAAATAAAATCTGTGTGCTCTTCATTGAGTAAATGTGAGTCATTCTTCACAACCTTCTACCACTGGCCAAGACAACATACAGAGACACATACATTAGAGCCCATAGCTACCAAAATTTGCCTCACTTTTCTCATTGCTGAGACAAAATACCCAACACTCAAAGTTGAAGAAGGAGAGGTTTATTTTAACTCACAGATTGTAGAGCTTTCAGTCCATAGGCAGCTGTCTGTAAGGCACAGGGGTGTGGCAGAGGAGAAACAGTCCATGGTAGGGTAGGCAGGAAGTAGCAAGCAGCCTTCCATCTTTCCCTATAAAGTATATTCCATCCAGGTTACAAACCTTTTGGTGCCTCCCACACCCAGGATGGGGCTTCCCATTACCATACCCAAAATAATGCTAAGCCAATCAGCAGACTAATCCAGTTATCACCCTTAATCCATATTCACACACCCTTGATCCAGCCACCTCTGAAAAGCCCCCCTTACGAGTGCATGAGGCTTTGGAGGGACATTAGATACAACCCATAGCATTTCATATATACTGACACTCCAGTGAGAAGTTCTAGAAAGGTCAACCAAATATTTTCTGTTCAGTAACTTCATAATAGTTTTCTGCAGTTATTTCATATTATTCATAAATTTGTTGGGTTAATAAAATCTTATTCTAAATAATCTTAGCATAAAGTGTTTAAACAAATGGGTGATACATATAGAATAATTTTAAAACAGGCCGGTTGACAAAAATACGATACGGAGTTTCCCAGCTGCTCCAAGTAAATACAGTGAGAACTTGGCAGTGACTGATGTTTTCACCCCTTAGCCCTGGCAATTGGAAGAATCCCAACTAACTAGTAAGATACAGACTGAAATATTATTGAGATTCTGGGAAATTTTTATCATGCAAATAGGCACTAATTTTGTTTTCCAGGTAAAGTCTCTGCTTGCCAATCTTAGTATTAAAGTAAAATTAAAATTGTCTAATATAAAATAAGTCATTTGAAATTTGCAGCATGTTTAGATTTCCACTCATTTTACATTATCATTACCAGACTGGCAAAATTGAGCCATATTTTTAGAGTGTGGTTGTAATGTTTAGAAGACCACTATGTACTTAGAGCTTATTCTTGGTCTGTACATGTGAACATTGACATAGTAGCGTGTCCTGATGAAATCAATGCTGCATATTTAATGAGTGTGTCTGTGACACCCATTTTTTTTTTGTTAACATATTGAACTTGAACATATACTCAGGAAAATACTCAAATTCTGAATTGTTGTCATATAAACTTTTACAAATTGATCATACCTGTTTATCACATAGATCAAGGTGTAGGCGATAACCTTGACCTCGGAAACTTTCCTTGCCACTTCTAGACTACCCTCAACAAAGAAAACCATTATTCTTTTATTGCCATAGATTAGTATTGACTTTTTTTTTATTATTTGTTGAGTCATTTCATTCTCTTTATGCTGGTTTCTTTCTCTTTAACATTCTTTTCGTGATATTCATACATATTGCAGCAGTCGCTTGCTCTGTTCCACTGCTGTAGTTTTGTTTGTCCTTTTTTAAACTGTCATGTAGTATTCCATTCTGTAAATGAATATGCCATAATTCTGAATATCCATTTTATGACTAATAGACATTTGGATATTTCTGAGTTTTGTCTTTTGAAATAGAGCAACCAATACAGTTCGGTATGTATTTTTGGTATCAATGCATATGTGTTTCTTTTTAATAAAATGGAAATTACTGGATCTAGAGTGTATACATGATCAGCTCTTAGTGCCAGTGTTCAGAGTGGTTTTTATCAATTTCTATTCCCACTAGCTGTATACAAAAAAACTATTCTACATTTTGGCAATATTTATTATTTTTCTTTTTCTCCCCATTCTGTTTGGTTGTGTACTTACACTGCATTTAGTTTTGAATTTCTACTTCTCAGCTAATTAGCCATTCTACATGGGATTTTGTATTTGAATTTCTGTCTTGAGGAGAAATTTGCACTTTTCTTGTTGAGTTTCCTGGTCTGTAGAAATTATTTTTGATATTTTGCATGTAGGTCCTTTATATAATATACACAATGCAGACACCTTAGGCTGCGCACTTTCACTCATAATGGCACATTTGAGCAGAGATTCTTATTTAGCAAAGCCTAATCTTTTTTCCTAGTTAGGTTTTTGTATATTCTGTTTAGCAATTTTTGCCAATCTCAAAGTAATGATGATATTCTCCTATGTTTTCCTGTAATAGCTTTTTTGTTTTACTTTACCAAATTAATCCAGCATTATTCATTGAAAAATGTTCTATTCCTCAAGAGCATTTTAGTAGCACCTTTGTTATAAACCAGGTCCATTTTTGTGGCTTGGTGTTGTGTTTTTTTTTTTGGTTTTTTTTTGTTTTGTTTTTTTTCATCCTTGAAATAAGAGCATGCCCAATTGATTTCTGTAGCTTCGTATGTTTTAGTAGGTTAGCTTCTCTTGGTATACTGCATGTCTATAGAAGTTAAAATAGACTTTTCAATTACTTTAAAAATATGCTGAGATACTGATTGGATGAAATGTTATATTCTTCATTTATCTAGAGCTTCTTTACTTTGAGTAATGTTTCTTAGTTTCTGTGTAGAGGTATGTATCAATTAGCTGTAATTCTAGGTGTATTTTATTGATACTGTTGTAAATGGCATTCTTAATTTCATTTTCTTTTGTTGCTGACATAGAAATGCAGTTTATTTCAGCATATTGATCATATATTCAGAAGTCTGGATAAGTTTATGTTTGAAGTAAGGTATAGTTGGCAGACAATAAAATCAAGTATTTAATTATTTTGTAATGCTGTTAAGTTGTATATTCAAACCAGGGCATTCCCTATGATAAGATCTTGCAAAACATAGAAGACTATCACTGCTAGGATACTAATGTTGATATAATCCACCATTATTACTCAGAATATTATTCAGATTTCCCACTTTTAGTTGTACTCGTGTGTGTGTGTGTGTTTTAAGAGAATTAACCACTTAGAAATACTGTCTTCTGATCCCTAAAAACAATATATCAATTTATATATCTCAGCTACATTTTATAGTTTACAGTGTACAGTTTTTATACAATTTATTAAATTCATACCTAATATTTGAATTTTTTGTGCTTTTGCAAGTGTTGTTTTTATTTCCTTTTCCATTTTTGTTGCTGTTATATAGAAATAAAATTTGTGTATGTATAGGACCTTGTTAAATCTATTTATTATTTCTCTTAGGTATTTACAACTTTCTAGAGATTTTCTACATAATTATGTCACCAGTGAGTATAAAAAGCCATGTCTTTTTCCAATCTATATCCCTTTTATTACTTTTCCTAGCCTTATTGGTCTGTCTAGAGCCTTAGGTACAATTGTGATTAAAAATTTTAGAAATGGATATTTTAATCTGATTCCCAAACTTAGGGGAAAAGTCAGTCTTTCATCATAATGTTTGCTCAGATATTTTGTGGATGCCATCAGTCATGTAGAGACATTTCTATTGCTAGGTTGTGGACAATTTTTAATCATAAATGAATGATAAATGGTCACAGAGAGCTGAACTAACTAATCCAAGTTTACTAGGGCAAAAGGTGATGTGGAGATTGAACTGAATCATTCTGATTCCAACACCTGTACTCTTAAATACTATATTCTGTTGCCTTTTAAGACAGTATTGTATTTTTAGATCCTTTGGATGAGGTAAATATGTATTTTTTATTTTAACACTGTTAGGTTAATTCAACAGCCTACTTTTTGTATGCAGGTACTGCATCTGGGATGCAATATCCATTCAACTTCATCTTCCATATGTCCAAATGTTCAGTTCATCCTTAAAAGACAGGTTAACCAACCTCCCAAGAGGTAATGATAGGTAATTACACAGCCCCTATTTTGTGCTTTGAGCTGAGAAAACAGAAGTTCGTAAGATAGATAATGTGCCCACTCAAATGAAACTCACATTTTAGGGAGCTTTAGGTGAGCAAGGTAAGGGATACAAAATAAATATAAAAATGTAACCTAAAACCAAAACACAGGAAAGCAACATAGAAAGGAGAGAATTAACTAGCAAGTCCGAAATCCACTCCAGGAAAGGAGGCACAAGTGATCGTCTAATCTTGCAAATATACTGAGACAGATTTACAGGTAAATAAACTGATAGTATTTGCCAGCTACAGAGGCTCTGTCTATAGAATTATTTTAGCAGCGCGTCAGTTACCTAGGATAGCTTATAGTAAGGAAACTTGGTATTTCTGGACTTAAGGTACGTAGCGCCCTTTAAATAACACGCAGTATAAACTAGAGATCTTTTACACTTCAGATGATCACATACCTCACTTAGACGTGTGAGGTACTATGCTATCTTGGGCCAGAGTATGTACAGTAGAGCCCCACCTTTGAATACATGTGACTTTTGGAGAACGATTTACATCTAAACCATAACAACAGGGTTGTCCATCTGCAACAGACCTTATTAACTGACTGCCTGACTTAGCCCTACCATCTTCCCAGAGAGAATTCTGCTCTCCCGAATTCCTGTTTTGCTGCCTCTCGTTGCTCTTGTTTATAAGCTACTTTAAATGAAAGAAAAAATTTAATTGCCTATGTCTTCAGTTTTCATTTTCAGCAGAATTTTTATATGTTTACACACTAAAATGGTAGAATTTCAATGTATAATTTGGCCCAAGTATTTTATATTTACTCATTTACACTTCACAATAACCCTATAGGGTAAGTATCCTCATCATTTTGCACATAAGACACGTTTAAAAGTTTACACTGAGGTTTAATTGATTTCCCCCAATAACATAGCAAGTGAGTCAATATATAGTCTGGCTATATATTTATAAATATATGTGTATATATATTTAAATACATATAGTCTCTTTGTAATACTATCAAACTGGGGGCGGCGGTTGGGGAAGGATGAGGAAGTAGCTTCATCCTTACATATTACAAAATTCCCAAATGCTAAGTCAAAGTATTATCTAGATCTAAGAGTCTACCAACTACAAAAATGCATGATGCTTTTTGACAAATAAAACATTCTCAGTGTATTTGGATGAATCTTTTAATAGTTTTTAAAAATAATTTATTTGCTGCAAGTAGTTAAAAATTTCATTTAATTTTCTTCACTCACCTAACATGGTGAGCCTAATTGTAAACTCTGTGAAAATACCGGTATTTAAATCTGCTCTTTAATATTATATAATTTTCTGGGGGAAAAAAACTTTAAGGAGAATTTGTAGACTTGTTCAAAATATCCAGAGTAACATACAAGTATATAAAATGCTCCAAGTTCTAAATTATTGAGCTACAGTCACAAGGGATAGTCATTGTTAAAAGACTAGCAAGAATAATGAATCACCTCTGTTTATCATCCCTTTCACTTACATTTCTTATCAAATCAGCCAGTAAAGAGGACATGCACATATTCAAAATCAAGAATGCTAATGGCTGTAGCTCACCAGCATCTCAGCCAGCATCCCTTCCCTTCCTAAGAGGTGTGACTGAGGTAGCTATGGAGCCCAAAAGGAGCAGACTTTCGTTCTGCTTTAAAGAAACTGAAATTGGATGTTGTAGATGATGCTTTGTGGGTGAGGCTTATGCATGAGAATATAGAAAACTCCCATCAGGAAATCCTTCCTAGTAGAAAAGGGTTGGTCCTCCCTTGGGAAATTAGTGAAAGGTGCACATTTTTGTTTCATGACTAATTTTTTTTTTAAATCAACAAATATTTTGACTTAAAAACCAAATATCCATTCTAGTTGAATCAATAAGAGGGTTTGTACTATACAGTTCACTGTTTCAGGCACTTAGGCTTAAAACTCCAAATTATCATTTTCTGCATTTTGTTTCCAAATCGTGTTAATACTCTATGTCTAAAATATTTCCATTACACTGAGCCTAGTAATTGCTGCATGCTACTCTTGTCTGGAGAATCATAATGCACATTGTCTTATTAGGGTATCCATGAGGTCCTTCAAGAAACAAATAAGACTTAATCTTATATAAACAAGTGATTTTTCAAAAAACTTCAACAGTTCAGTGCCCTCCCTGCACCACATTCTTTTCACAGTCTGTCCTGTTATGAGATGGGGCAAGAAATACATTTCAGAGTCACCTTGCTCTCTTTACCTCTCACAACTAAGTAGTTACTTTCTATGGGCTCTAACTTGATGGTGTTTCTCACATTCCTATTCTCTATTCCCTGCTTGGTTTCTACCATAGTAAATGCTTAGGGCCTCTCCAGTCTCCTGAGACCGCTCCTGTCTGTCTCGACCTTCTGCAACTCTACAAACCAGCAGCAGATAACTAACTTAAGGCAGGGCTCTGATCATATCAGTCTCTCCAGCCATCTTCTCAGCAGACTTTCGTTCATGTAGCTACCAGTTATCTTCGAAGAACATCTCTGTATCTGATTATGGCAGACGCCTCCCTACAAACCTTTTAGTTCTCTCATTTCAGTGCCACAGTTAAAGCAGGGCACAACAAGTTCTTATAATTCTGTCCCATTGATTCTTCCTGTCTTCCCTAACTGCCTTGTCCCTACCAGACATACAAGACTTCCGTTCCCACTTCCTATAAAAAAATTTGCTATTGCTACAATAGTCTACACTCTTTCACAGATATATTTCTTTATCCTCATTGACTTTTGTCCCTATTTCCCAGCCAGAGATCTTTAATTACTGCTATAATTTATCTTTGCCTTCCGTGTTTCTTTTTCTGTGCTGTACTTTACAGTGTCTATTTTCTCCCACTATAATCTTCAGTTAGATAGAAATTGAGTCTTATTTATCCAGATATCTTTTGGATTATCTTTTACATAGTAAATGCTCAATTACTGTTCTTCGAATCACACTTTCTTTTCATTCAGAAACAGCTGCATGTTAGTGAGAAACATTTAAATCCTGCTATTTTAGGCCTCTTGTTAAAATATTCTCTTGGTTTAATCATGCTGGAACAGGAATCCAACTCTTAGTACAAAATAGTATGTATTCTTATCCCTGCCTTCCCATCTGTTCTACTCACTTGGTTTGTATTGAATGTAACAGGAAAACAAACCAATTATTCAGCACTTATTCATTTGAACATTTATGGCTCACTGCTTAGTTGCCTTTAGCTGATATTCTGCCCTGACCACTTTATGTTGGAGACAATTAATTTGAATTCAGTTGATTCTTTTAAGAAGAATTTAGTAGTAGTCACTAAAGTTGATAAAACAGTCCATCTATTCTTTAATTCCCCAGGAAGCACAGACAGTGAGCAGTTTTCAGGTATGCAAATAGAATAAGCATGGGCAGTCAGCTCCATCTGAATCCCAGACACTCCACTTCCCCACTGACTGGCCCTTTGTCTAAGTGTCCACCCTAAATTCTACTGGTGCAGTAATAACCAATAGGCCTGAGACCTGGTAGTAACTCCTTTGGTATAAATTTTAATAGAATCTGAAGTGCAAACAGTTGGATCATTGAGGAAAATGAAATTAGTGAAGTCCAAGAAGAAAAGATTTACCAGAGTAAAAATGAAAGAAAGTATAATTTTAAAACAAAAAAAAAAGACCCTAAGAAAAAAAGACCAGATGACAAAAATCAATAAAGACTGTAATTTGCCTTATTTTAAAGTGCCAGACTGTATTTCATTAGATTTGTGGGGGGAAAAAACCCTTTTATTAAAATTTAAATCAAATTTTATTCAGACATTTCTTAGTTTCTAATATTTCTAACATTATATTTCTAACATTTCTGTATTTCTAGCATTTATGACTTTTGATTATAATCACCCTTACTTTCTAAGGAAATTCTTAATAGAGAAAGATTTTTTAGGATCCAACGGTCACTGAAAATTTCTCAGATAAATAGTAACTATTAAAACTATAAGATTGACCTCACTTAAAAACGAAGAACTTTATTCTTTCATCCCTTTGGGTTCTAACACTTTTAATCTCCATTTTTAACAATTCTCTTTGTGACCAAGGATACATTTATTTCAGTTTCAGCAATTTCCCATGGAAGTGCAATGTATTTATGTAGTGAATAAATATAGTTGAATACTTACTATTAGTTTCCATGTAAGAAAGCAATAAACAAGAAAAGTATAATGGGGTATGGATGTAGCTTAATAGTAGAGCACTTGCCTAGCACTCACAGCACAAAAGAAAAGAAAAGCATAATTTTTGTCCACAAAGTATTTATATTCTGATAGTGGTTTTTTTTTTTCCAAAAAGAGAGAACAGAAATATATCAAATAGATTATAAACACTGTGAGAGTAGAGACATTTCCTCTTTTATTCCCTGGCATATTTCCAGAAGTTCTTGGTGTAAAGAAAGTGTTCAGTAAATATTACTTCATGAATGAATACTCTGAAAAAGGTTTCTAACTATAGAAGAAACCTATAAAATCTAGAAATTTAGGGTGTGCTGTGGTTTAGATGTAAAATATCCCTCAAAAGTCTCAGGCCTTTGGAAAGTGATTGAACCACGAGGACCAGACAATACCCTCATCAGTGGATTCATTCATTGTTGAGCTCAGTAGCTTCAGGTGCTGTTAGGAGGTGGGCTCTTGTGCCTGTCTCTTCTCTTTGATCTCTGCTTCCTGGCTGCCAAGAGCTGAAGAGCTGTTTCTCCACAAAGACTCTCCATCATGCTCTTTCTGTGTTTTTGCCTTGGACTGAACCCACTGGGATGTGAGTCAAAGAACCTTTCCTCCTCCAAGTTGCAGGTTTCAGGTGTTTTGTCTCAGTGATTAGAAAGTGACTAATACAGGGTGTTTTATTGTTTACCTTACATGGTGTTTCACTGTTTTTTACTTTTGTCTTTAGTCTTGTTTCTAATTCCCAAGCTGCAAAGTGGTGTAACTATATGAAAATATAGTCCACAACACAGAAAATACTTTTGAGTTTGTAGGGAGCAAGACGCAAAATTCCTAAGATGCTGGCTGCTTATATTAGGAGTCTTTGTGTGAAGGAAACAGAAACCAATTTAAGCCAAAAGAAATGCATTTGGGAGACAACAAAAGCTCACATAATTTACAGGAAATCTGAAGAAACTGTCTGGACACAGGCAGAGTTCAAGTTATCTATGTGTTCTAAAAATATATGTATACAGAAATAGCAGGAAATACTTTTTCATGCTGGCATGAATGATTGCCAGTATGTTTTCACTGTCTTTGTCACTCTGTTCAAGTTCCCCTGAGGTTAGCCTGGACCATGCCTCTGTGCCTTAGCCAGGACGGAGCACCTAATTAAATTTCTGAAGGTGGTATTCAAGTCAAATACATAATTCTCAAGAGGGAATTGAGGTGCTATTAAGAAAAACAATAAATGCTGGGAAAATCCAAAGTAGAAAATGCTAGATATATTGGTTAATTGAAGTCAGACATGTCAAAAACTGTGAAGAGCCTGAGATTTAATCTTACTTGCAAGCTCATAAGTTAGGCTGTGGAGTCCCACAGGTGCTAGCAGAAGACGCAGGAATTTTGGGTTAGAGACAAAGAACTTTGTAACTCACAGCACAGCAAGCATCATGAGCTTCAGCACTGCATTTGCTTTCCTTCCTCCCATCACACACCCTTCTTATCCCAAACTTTCAGATAGGTAATTTACAGTCAGGCCCAGAAGAACACTGCATAGACAGTGGCTATCGCAAATACAAAACCCAGATTCTAGGAAACCCTTGATCTTAAGAAGGTCTATTAGCAAACTGCCCAGACTTGGCTCTGGAGACAGCCACAATCTTTATTATCTTGGACAGCAATTTGCCCTTTACCCTGGAAGTAGATACTGTATCTCTGCAGCTACTGGTTACCCAATTATCTTTGAAAGGATAGTCAAGAATAAAACATGTCTCAAGAAAGGCAGAAACATGAAAAACCCATGGAGAATTGTCTAGCAAGACAAAGTGAGAGGGTGAGTTAAGATGACTAAAGACATTCTAATGGAAGAATATCAGAGTTAAATCAAAGATGGAAGAGAAAGTCAGTGTCTAAAATATTAGAACTAAAGTCTGAAAGGACTAGAGGATGGAGATAAGATGAAGGTCACGTAGCTAGGAGATTTGGGCTGCATAGCTCCAGAGAGAGCCAGCTGCCGGTGCTGGGACCAGCACTGTGGTTACCCCTAAGCTGATTGTTATTTGGTAACTGTACCAGTCAGCTTGCTTACCACATCAGAAAAAAGTAGACGTTTTGTGACTCTCTATGCTTGAAGAATTATGTAAAAGTATTTGTGAAGAAGGTGCAGGAGCATGTGGAGAATAGACAGAGCTTAGTCTGAGATTCACCGTAGAGGCCAGCTTCACTCCATTGCCTAGTGATGAGCATTCCCCTCTGACACTACCTTGGTGAGGAAACGCTCACCTGCCTACTCAGTGAGCTGCCCTCTTGTATTACTGGAATTCCCAGCTAGCCATGAGGCATTGAAGAGGATTCTAAGAGAGAAGAAGGCTATGGCCATAATGCTTTGAGATATTTTTTCCATTGTGTCTTACTGTATATGGTATTAGTGTCTTATCTGCCTAGGTTCCCAGGTATTTCCTGGGAGAACAGATGCCAAATGCTATGATTGTAAATCCCAGCCCTTCCCACAGGGCAGGGATGAGAGTACAAATGTGGGATGTGAACCAAGAGTGGCACCCTAGAACCTTAATGAGAGAAGATGGGCAAGTGAGGGCAAGCCTATATCTATTTCTCATGCACCATGCCTCTTGGGAAGATTTTAGGAAGCAGTTTTTGGTTTCTGTTTTAAAAAATATATTAATGACTCAAGGATAAACATTATTACTGAAGAAGAAAACTCCAAAGGTGAACTTTTTTAAAATTTAAACTCAAGGTACAGGGTGGATGATTCTACCTAAACAATGTTTTAAAGGAAGAGTACAATTACTAAACCATTTTTGAAATTTAAACAATGAAGTGCTAGTGGGAATAAAAAATAAAGTTTGTATTAAGCAAGAAACACACTGTCATCTATAGAGGTATGGACAACTGGTGCCTGAAGTAAGCTTTTACCTCTTGGTCCTATTCAAATCTTGAATGGCAAAATCATTCATGATACCTCACAATATCGGAGAGAAAAATTTGACTTTGTAAACTTCAAGCTGTTATTTAGGATGAGTTTAAGTCAAATATACTCAAAAGGAACGGTTGAGGATGAAGTGTTGAAGGCAATCCAGAATTTCTAATGGATGAAAAGCAATTATAAAAAGAACAGCTATTCCTCTAAGGTCTGAAAATGCAAACACCAGTTGTTAAGAACTCTCTCTCTCTCTCTCTCTCTCTCTCTCTCTCTCTCTCTCTCTCTCTCTCTGTTCCTCTCTCTCTCTCCCTCTCTCACAATTGATTGAATTTTCAGTTGGGAATATCATTTATCTCTGCAATGGGTATTATTCTAGTCCTGCTTAAAAATAATTTTATATATAAAATTTATCTTAGGTTGGTTAAATTTATCTATAACTTTCAAACCCAGTTGTCCAAAGAATCATGTTAGAAGTTCTCCAGTAGTTTTTGAAAATCAGCAATGTTTGTAAACTGCAGTCCTGGGTCATCTATGGCTACTTCTTCCTTTAACAGAATAACTCAGAAAACTTAGTTTTCAACCCATAACAGATTTTCTTAGTTCAAGCTGAGTGATTTTTCTCTTCCTCTCGCACCCCCACAGATTTTAAATTTCTACTTTTCACATTGATTTTTGTGACATTCTTCCTTCCCTATCAGGGTATCCACAGGGAAGTTTAATTGTTTCAAATGAGAGTGGATCATATTTCCTTATTCAGCCTGTCACACAGTACAGAAATACTTCTGTTTCACCTTCAGAGATCAGTGCAGGAGACATCTATCCCAGTCGTAAGTAATTTTTATCCAATTTTTCTAGTACAGAAAGATAACCATGGTATATGAAATATAACCACGACACATATGAAATACATTACAAAATTTAAATGTGCATAGACTAAACAATATCAGAGTTTCCAACTAGTTATGACCTTATCTAAATATCTAAAAGTTTAAGTTTCTATATAAAGAAATCAGTTTCAGATTTAGATCAAGAGTCTGCTGAGATGTAAGCAAAGTTATTGTTTTACTTGCAAAAACAGTTCAGAGATCCAGTATATTCCTTATTCAGATTCCACCAATGATAATATGTTACCACGGTACATTAACTAAAACCAATAAATTAACTTTGGAAAAACGCTATAAAAATTATAGACCCTATTTGTACTCTACATTTTTTATATATGATCTTTTTCACAGTTCTATGCAACATTATCACTTATATGGATTTATATAGCCATCACTACAATCAAGATAGAGAACTTGCACTCATCACCCTAAAACTCACTTATGTGATCTCTTTTTAATCAACTTGCCCTACAAACAGTTCCCTGGAGCCTACAGTGATGAAAGAATTCACATATAATTTAGTATCGGAGCACAACTGTTTTGAGTTTTGATACTAAATTATTACTCCTATAATCCTGGTGCCTGGGAACTGAGGCAGGAGGATCACAAGCTCCTAGCCACCCTGGGCAACATACTGAGACCCTGCCTCAAAATAAAATTTAGAAAAAAAGAGGGCTGGGAATGTGCCTCAGTGGTAGAGTATTTGACTATTATATAAGAGGCCATGGGTTCAACCTCCAATACCATCAAAAATAAACAAAAAAAGCCCTCCAAATTGTATTACCTTAAATGTAGATATTAAACAATAAAATTATGTCAAAAAGCCAGTGAGTACTTCTAGAACAAACATGCAATGCAAGTCAGCAACTTCCCAGTTTCTGGGCCATTAAACAAAGGTAACAAGACAAACACTAACAGAGAGTGCATGCTTCATTTTCAGTGAAATTAGAAGCCAAACTAATTCATAACTCAAATGAAAGAAAAAGGAACCCTCCTCCACTGTTGGTGGGAATGTAGATTGGTCCAGCCACTGTGGAAATCAATATGGAGAGTCCGCAAAAAACTAGAACTAGAGGTTCCATTTGATCCAGCTATTCTCCTACTGGGGATCTTCCCAGAAGAATTAAAATCATCATATCATGGGGATATATGCACAACCATGTTCATAGCAACACAATTTGCAATAGCTAAGTCTTGGAAACAACCTAAATGCCCAACAACCAATGAATGGCTAAAGAAAATGTGGTTTTTCTACACAATGGAGTACTACACCACCATAAAAAAGGATCGACTAGAGACATTTGTGTGTCAATGGATATTCCTTGAGAACATAGTATTAAGTGAAATAAATCAGACATTCATGAGTACACCTCAAATTGTCTCTCTGACATGAGAAACCATAACTGTAAATAAGGACAAAGAGGTGTAATAGATATTATATAAAAGGAAGATAATATTTAAAGGAGAGGAGAACTAGAAAGAGAGAAGGAGGAAAAGCAGGAAGGGAGAAAAGGAAAGAAAAGGGAAAGGGAAATCATTGAAAAAGATGAATAAACCTGCTGTAAATAGGGAAGGAGGGAACAGAAGGGAAAGGTGGGGAAGAGGGAGGGAAACCAAGATACATCTTGTACAGGTACAAAATAAATGTGATGAATGTGATCATTATATGCACAATGTACCAGTACATGTTCTTGGTTAGAAAGAAAGAAAGAAAGAAAGAAAGAAAGAAAGAAAGAAAGAAAGAAAGAAAGAAAGAAAGAAAGAAAGAAAGAAAGAGAAAGAAAAGAAAGAAAGAGAGAGAGAAAGAAAGAAAGAAGGAAAGAATGAAAGAAAGAAAGAAAGAGGGAAAGAGGCGGTAAGGGCACTGCTGGTGCTCCTGGGTGCAGAGCAGGGCTGCTGCCTCAGGGGAAGGAGCAGGAGGGGGCCCAGTGGCGGCAAACCTCAGGTAACAACCCTGCAGCAAAGCAGCCAACTTTAAGGCAAGAAATTTCCTGAAGGGACCCACTTATATCTTACACCACCTCAAGAACTGCTTAATATTACTCAAATTAATTTGAAAGTCTGTTTGAAATGGATCATTTTTCTAGGAAAATAAAATTTACTGTTATTGATCATGAAAACTTTTTTTTATAGTTTGGGTTTTGGTTTTTGTGGTACTGGGGATTGAACCCAGGACGTCATATGTGCTAGGCAATTATTCTACCACTGAGTTACACGCTCAGAAAAATAATTTTTATAAAACTGAAACATGTAATTTCCATAAGAGACATACCATCTATCTATATAATGGAACACTCTGCCACTGTAGAAAGAAAACAAGTGAATGAGAAAAAATGAACGAGGAAAAGAAAAGAATGAGGTAGATCTCCAAGGGGTTTTGTTATGTGAGAAATAACTTATGGTATAACAATATGTGTCTTATGCTGCCTTCTGCATAGTAAGGTGACAATAAGATCTGGCTAAAACAGCCACTAGAAGTTACATTAGAAAGAAGAGGGTGGGAACTCAGCCCAAAGACAGAGGCAGACTTTTTGACTGGAATACCTCTTATTTGTCAAGTGAATTTATTTCAATGTAACTTATAGATTTAATTTTTTAACTTGTTTTCTAGCTCACTATTTTAAAGTAGCACTCATTTGTTAAGGCCTCTTCTAATCTTTGTCCTAACTGTGAGGAGACCCCGCTGCCCATTTGTGCACGCCCAGGGCTCACGGCCCATAACACATCACACTGTTAGCTTAGCATTGGTGGTATAGCTATAATCCTGTGACTCCACTAATGCTTTCTTTCCTGAGCTGCAAGCCTTGGAGAAGGTGTGAACTTTTTTAGTCAGACATAATTTCAAATCTGTAGTTACCTTTTATTACCATTATGACTTCAGGAAAATTACTTAATCCCTCTTAGCTTCAATTTCTTTTTTGAAAAATGAAGATAATACCTTGTGTACAAGGTCCTGAAAACTGAAAGAGTTACATATGTAAAATACCTGTTGTGACATTAAATAAATATTCATTGCTCTTTTGTCTCTATTTCCCACAGAACTTACTGCTTTATTAAACAATTTTTAAACTAACTGAATCAAATAAGAAAAGTGCGCCTATTCTTATTCATTTATTAATAACGTTTGTACTTAGTCATAACCTGACTAAGTGTGAACAAGTTTGACTTAACTTTTTATTCATGTAAGTTTTTTTTTGCTTTTCCTGATATTATGACTAAGACTATAATAGATGGTAAGTTTAAATGAATGGCGTAGTTCTTCATAAAATGCTGACTAATTGCTAGATATGGATTTCGTGAGAAAAGTTAATTCTGCCAGAACACTAAATAGATCTTACTGTGTAAGCATTCTTTTTCCTCTCACTCATCAGGATTGCTTTTAGAGTATATAACTGTATGCTTTAAGCTAGAGACTATAGATAGAACAGAATTTTATACCTGAAAAGTGCCATATTAGTAATAAGGTGAAACAGATGCATAAGAAAGAGGTAAAAACAGATTAAAATCCAAAGTAACATTAGCTATAAACTTTCTCTTCAAAGATGAGTAATTTGGGAATTCTTGTGAATGGATCAAATGAAAAAATAGCCCCTGACATTGCCCCCCCAAAAGGTAGAACACAAAAAAGTCCAAAATTATTTTTCATTTTTTTCAAGTAAACACTGCATATGCATGTCATAATAAAAGTAGGAAAGCATACATAGGTGCTATTAGCTTTTATAGGGGACATACAACTATCTGTACTGACAGTGAGCTCTTACAAGCAGGATGTGTGCAGGAAGGTCAAGAAAGAAAGAACATTGACATGAAGCATCTTATAGAGCACATTACTGAAAATGTAGCCTACTTTTGTCTTCTCTGTCAATTTGTAGGCAAAAAACTTCCATCTACCTTCCCAGATTAAAGTATTAACTCTTTGGAATTATAGGGAGGAAAATTAAACAGTATGTATCAAACTTTTTTTTACAATGAGGAATTGTGAATTCTCATTTTCTCGATCGATACAAATGTTATTATTTCTCCCCAAAGGAGAGCATTTTTTTTTTTTAAGACAGTATTAGACATACTGGGGCCTAGAAAGATGCCTGGAAGGAGTTGGCACCCTGGCTCCTCTCCAGACCTGTGGGAAGTTAACCCTGTAATGGCTTTAGGGGAGGGGGCCTTCTGGTTTTCCAGTTTCCCTTTCCCGTCTCGGAAGCGAAACATTCTGTAAGGTGTTGTTCTTTGTTTGCTGCGCAGTTTAGAATAGACACTAACAATGAGATTAAATTCATTCTGCTGCCCTGCAGGTTTCCATCCTTGGAGTGTCCTCGATTTGAAGGATGGTAACATCAGCTCAGGGGTTGGGGAAATGAGAACAGCGGGCAGAACACATGGGTGTAAAGCAATCAGGGGACGCGTTTGCAAAGAAATAGCCTACTTAAAATGAGGTCATAGGCAAAGCCAGCGACAGAGCCTCTGCCTGCAAACCCAGCCATGCACAGTCAGTAGAGAGGTGGCATCTGAGAACTGCCTGTGGTGGGGAGGAATTGCTTTCTTGGAGAATCCATGAATTTTGGTAAAAGGCAAATTTGTGATTTTGCTCTCTCTTCCTTCCCTCTCCCTCTCTTTCTCAAAAGTTACAGGCCTTCTCTCTCTATGCCTGCCTCCTCCTCAGCCTAGGAGCTGGGGAGATTATACAATTTACCAGGAGCTTATACTCCAGGAACTGTGCTAAGGGAATTCTACACAACTGTTTCACATTTAATCCTTACAGAATATTATGAGAGTTTTATGATTTATATTCTATAAATTAAGTAACTAAATTTAAAGAGGGTTCTGTATTAGTCATTATTGAATTTTAAATTGAAGAAAAGGGTGCCAATTTAAGGTCAATGACAAGAGCCTATTAAACTGAAAGTGTACAGTGTGAGAAACAAAAGGTGAAGGGTGAATGATGTTACCTCTGCATCCACATAATCAATAAAGACAATGCTATTGTTTGTTCTATACCTTCCGTATAGAAGAAGAAAAATGGGCACCGTTTCAATGAGAACAAAAATGTTGTGTAATCAATGATTTTATAATAGGAAGAATCTAAGGGTACCATTCCTGAGAATACTATATAAATTTACATGATTTTGGTGAGAAAGACCATAGAGAGAATTTGGAACAAATGATTTCTTAATTATTATCTCTCTATTATGAGGTATAAGGAAAAAATTATCAAACCTGAAGATACACTAGCGGCTGTCAAAGAAGGGTTGGAGATGCATGAGTCTCTTTTCTGAGCTTTGGAGGGTGACATTTCATAGTTAGGAAAACCTCCTTGAGGATTCCCAGAAGTTCTGGAAAGTGAGACTGGCATTGTCAGCCAGCAAGATTTGGATTGCGCAGCGAGTGGAAGATTTGCCGCCGGCGTTTGGCTGTCTTTGAATATGGGGAAGAAATAACATGAAAACATGATAAGGTGTTACATATAAACAGATTTGGAAACATGACCTCGGTACAAACTCAATGCTTTAACCAACAACACAAGACAAAGTAAAAAAAAGCAAAACAAAACACCAACCACAAAATCAATCCACAACTGAAAGGGTTTTCATTCATTAAAACTATAACAGTAAACTTGCGTTCTCACCTTCTCACAGGGACTCGTCAATTAGCAGGGATAGAGAGGGTTTTGTTAGTTGTCTTAGAGTGAAACTTGAGGATTAATGGTAGTGTGCTTGCTGTTAGTGCGAAACACAAATTCCATGCACTAAGGATTCAAATACTGAGCTGGAAAATCTTTCACATCTTCATGTGGTTTATTCCTGGCAAAATTATCTATAGCATCCATGTTAATTTATGTAGTGTGTATTTAAAAAAAGCTAAAAACAAAACCTTGATTTCATTGGTTTTTGTAAGACCATTCTCCTTGTGGTTCTTTGCGGTTCCTTATTCCACATCCTTTCCCTATTATTCTATCATCTACAAAGTAAAATTAATAATTTCTGCCCATCCAGGTGTTCATATGACGATATGAAAATATTTGCCAAGCATAAAATGAGAGATATTATATAACTTTACTGGTAATTGTTAATACTGGAGATTCAATTAAATATTACTTCTAAATTTTAATAAAATAATATGATCAGAACTAAATTGAAACAGTCAAAAATTCCAGCATATTCTCAATAAGCAGGTGACATGGAATCTCAAACAAAGGCGAAAATAAGAAGGCTTGAATGCTGAACAAAACATAAAAGTTATAGGCAAATATTGAAAGAGAAATTAACGACAGCATTTGATAATCTGTTTGTATTTTCTTCAGGTCAGCCTCTCTGTAACGCTGGGCTGTGGCAATATCATTTTGTGTCTCCACAGTCCTAATTTTGTTTCACTCAATCTGTTACTGACTTTTGGGTCTCTGCATTTTGCCTGTCACTTTTACCTTTATTTTTTTTTTCCTATGCTAAATTTGACGTCACACCCACCTCTTGGTCTATACCATGCATTAACAAATGTTTTCAAAACCCTCCCTAATTTAAACGAACACAGAAGAGACCCGTGTTCCCTAAAGAAAGGAAGACAAAATTGGAACAGCTACATCTTCGTTTTCCTTTTTCCATAATATACACATGTTTTCTGTACTATGGCATGAGGGTAGTATGTTTTAATTAGCAACTGACACACTTTAAAGAACATGTATTCCCCCCCAAAAAAGTTTCCTGCCATATTTCTCATTCATGAATAAAAGGGTGAAAGAAAGGCTTATTTTTCCACCGATACAGCCTTGTTTTTAATCCTCCACATAAGCTTTTTCATATCCATATATTTCTCTTTAAAGTAAATACATTGCAGACATCTCAGAGGGAAAAATACATTAAAGGGAGACACATACATTTTGCCCAGGGCACTTTAATTGATCTAAACAAAGCCTAGACTCCCAGCAAATGTAACTTTGGAGATCAGAGACTGCAGCTGCAGGCAAACGAGTAGATTTTGGGAATTCACACTCAGGGAGGCCCAGCATGGCTGCTCAGGAGGCCCCTTGCATCTTGCCAGTGCTTATTGAGCAATAGAAACACTTAGAATTCTCATGGAGATTTGCCTGAAGCAGGCATGAACATACTGAGGTGTAAAGTAATGATTAGTTCATGAAGAGAAGTGTTGTCCTGCTTTTTTTTTTTTTTTCCTTCAGTCTGCTCTGGATTATCCTTAATGGAGCAAAGAACACAAAGGATTTTCTGAACATGTACAGAGCTGTATCTCTCATGGAATGTTTGAAATGACTCCTTACATCAGAATCAGGGCTTGGGCTAGGTAGTGAGGTTGCAGCTCTGTGAAATGAGCTTCTGAAAAGTATCTGTAGATTTACTACAAACATCACATTCAAATTTAGTGTTATAGACGACTTGTTCACAGAACACTGCTATACTCTATCCTGCCACTCACAGATAGGCATTCATCATAAAATTAATAAAGAAACCAAAATGGCTCTAGTGACCAAACTCAATCCCATCCTATGGTGGCGAAACCACCACATTAAGACGGCTCTCTTATTATTCTTAACACCCTGAATGTTACTGCTTTGAGTATAACTTCTTTTTGATGCAGAGTCCAAATTCAGATCAGTTCTGTGGAGACTTGAATGAAGATGGGAGACCCATTCATACATACTCTAAAATGAACATGCTCTTTGGATGAGGGGACAGGGTGATGTACTTAGATCTGTCATGAGGAAATGTGAATATGGAAAGATCTGAGAACTTCTAAACTGGGTGATAAAGTATCCTATTTACTTATAAACGCCTTCTGAGTGAAAAAGTTACGAAGTTTTAAAATAACTTTTAAAAACCACTTCCTAGGAAATACTGCCATGGGACAAGAGTGCTTTGCTTCAGATAGTTTCAGTAAAGCCTTGTCCAGAGGATTATATCCTGCCAAAGGGAATCTAAGGGTTGACCAGGCTACATTCAGGATCTCATAAATAAATAAATAAATAAATAAATAAATAAATAAAAGGTGGTTCAGTGGCCACAGGTGATGAAACATATTTATTATGAATCTTATATTTTTCAACTGATAGAAAACCATTTAAATTATTTTCAGCATAGAGAGAACTTCACTGAAATATTAGGTGGTCTTAACGGGGGACGACATGACATAACTTACCCTAAATGGTCAGTGAATCAGGAATTGGGCACCCTTCTGACAATCTCTCAGCTGTTCTTTCTGGATAGAAGGTTATTATTTTATTGTAGATCAGTTTCTGTCTTAGGTTGGGAGCTTCAAATCTCATAACACTACAACTAAAGAGGGACTTCCACCTCAGTCTTCTCAGGGAAAGAGTCACACCCTTGGACAAGGCAACTCTGTCAAGGAAAACAGAGTAGGGAGAAGAATCAGACAGTACAGAATCAAGGGACTGCCATGAACGCCAGGAAAGTGGCTGTTGAAGCACAGAGGAACACTGAGAGTATTCTGTAGAAACAGAGGCAAGGAAAGTGACCTACTCAGGTCACCATAGTGACACAGGCCTTGCCTACAATTTCTGCTGGTCTTCAGAGGACCACAACCTCAAGGGCAGTGCTCTTCTGTAGAATCCTACAAGTATTTGAGACTTATGTGCCTACTGACTGCCCACTCACCTCCAGAGCCAAAATTCCCTCATTTCCTGAAATCCAGGTGAAGTTTTGTTTTCAGCAAATTTAATTGAATGACCAATGTATGTTCTTTTTTCACCTGATAGACCTTAAGACAAACAAACAATGAAAGAAAATAAAATTTGAGAACTATTTCATAAATTCCTTCCATTCTGATATTGAACCTTAATAGCCCTCACTAAGAAAAAATCATTTCTTCTGTCTCATGTCTAGAAAATTCAGTGAATTTTCTAAGTCTGGTAGAAAAATTATTTCTAAGCAAAGAACTTGAAAAACATTTCTTTGAAGCTTCCATACAAATGTCTAACAAGTGTTTGAAAGTATACTCAGCATCACTAATCACCAGTCAAATGCAAATCAAAACTGCAATGAAGTATCACCTTATATCTATTAGGAAGTCTGCTATCAAAAATGAAAAATAAAACCCAGAAAATAATATGTATTGATAAGGATATGGGGAAATTGGAACCTTTGCGTGCATGGTTGGTGGGAATGTAAAATGGCACAGCTGCTATGGAAAACAGTATGATAGTTTCTCAGAAAATTAAAAATAGACTTGCCATATGATCCAGCAATTCAATTTCCGGGTATATGACCAAAGGAATTGAAAGCAGATTTCAGAGAAATATTTGCATACCCAAGTTCATATTAGCACTATTCACAGTAGCTAAAATTGGATCCAACCAAGTGTTCCTTGATAGGCGATGCATAAAATGTGGTGTATGTGTACAATAAAAAATTAGTCTTAAAAAGGAAGAAAATTCTGATACATGCTAAAATGTGAATGAAATTTGAGGATGTTGTACTAAATGGCCAATCACAAAAAGACAAATGCTTTATGATTTCATGTACAAGAAATATGTATAGTAGTCAAATCAATAGAAACCAAGTAGAATAGTGGTTGTCAAGGGCTGCAAGGTGGATGGAGAGTTTTTGTTTAATAGGTATGGAGTTTAGGTTTTATAAAATGAAAAAGTTCTGGAGATTAATTGTACAACAATGTTAATATTATTAAACTGTACCTTAGTAATCTTATGTTGTATGTTTTCAACACTACAAAAGTAATTTTAAATACCTTCAAAAGGTAGATTTGTGTTTTTTCAACTGTAAATTATTATAATTTGTTATTCTCCAATGTTTTGATTATCTAAGTATAAAAGCTTCCCTTATGAATTGATTTGACGTAAACAGACCTTTTATTTCCTGTAATAATTTATACTCCTACATGCTATATGTATTTTCTTTTTTAAAGTACATTTATGAAAAGGGTTGGGGATTTAGCTCAAGTGGTAGAGCACTTCCTCAGCAAGCACAAGGCCCTGAGTTTGATTCTAAGTACCCCCCACAAAAAAACAAAAACAAAACACCCTGTAAATCTGAACAATCCTACAAAAAGAAATTTCTTTAAATAAATAAATAAATAAATAAAGTGCATTTAGGAAAGTAAAGCCAACTTTATGGCTATTTAATTAACTTTTTAAAAATCTTTACAAACATTACTGATTTCAAAACTGAATTTTTAATTTTCTATAATTGAGTTTTTCGAAAATTAAGAATGTGTATTTTAAGCAGTGTTTAAATAAATCATAATTAATTATGCTTCTAGTTACATCAAATAAGCTGGGCCTTGCAATTAGGGATCTAATTATGTTAAAAATGCCATTTCGCTGTCCCCCTAGGCTTTTTCAGTTATTTATGTGCTCTGCCTCAGACATGTAAGAGTTTATTTGCCGCTAGGCAACACCTGATAAAAATATTTAAGTACATGCAAGGACAATTATATACCTATGAAGACCTGCGCAAAACAGTTTTATGTGAGAAAGATGATTATCTGTTTGAAGTACTGAGAATTTTCTTTGATTTTTATGTGTTTCCACTAAAACCAAGCAATAACTTCAATCATGAACGCAGACCACCAAAAATACTGGGTTTTGACAAGCATGAGGCAACGGTCAATTTTCATGTATGGTCTGTCTTCCAAGGCACAGAGAGATGGAAACTTGTTAGGTGTCATTTTGTAGAATGATAATTTAAGACACCTTACTAGAATTCTTAACAAAATTGAGATAAAATCAAGTTTTAGAGAGGTAGTGGATGACTAATTCTTATAGAAAGGTGGAATTAAATTCTGGTTCCATGTTGTAATAAAAAGAACTTACTTGGATCTGAGTAAGTGGGTCTCTAAACTCTTATTAAATATACAACCATAGGATCAAACAATAATTGAATTTTTGTGGTGAACATTTCATATACTGAAGCACTGTTACAACCTCTGCTGCTCAAATGTTTCCTAGCATTCTCTCCACTGACTCTCTTCCAAACAGGCTGATAATTTTGAGTGCTAAAATTCAAAAAAACAAATATTAGGTCAATAAAACAGTCTGTATTTTCTTTAATTCCTTTGGAATTATAATTAATTTTATTAAAAGACTTAGCTATAGAAAATATATTGATAGATTAGAAAAATTCAGATGAAACACTCATTATTTAGACTTCTAATAAAACATTAAAATCTGTACTGACAATTTCATTAATTTATTCTTATTTTTATTGATTATTTTTGCTTTCTCAACCAGAATAATCTTTAGATGTACTAGCAATTAGACACTTCGCAAAACTAGTCCCTTTTTAGTTGTTTAGAAGTATATATTGAAATTGACCTTCCTCTCCAAAGCTCTGGCTGACTACCATTTTGCTTCTCTTCTCAATCATCACTCATGCAGGGAGCACCTTCCCGCCCTGATTTTCCATGATTAAGTTAATCTGGCAAGACCATGCTTGTGTTTTACTTCAGTCACTCATTACTGCATAACAAACCCCTCATCCTTGGGTGTTTATGGAATTCTTATTGAAAACGGTGTGGGCAATCCATGATTTCTCTTTTGCTTTACTCTGGAAATCTGCTGTCATGCACCCGGTTCTAGTCGGGCACCTGGATCTACTTCCACCATTTTAAAGCTCTTGAGGGGTCTAAGAAGGAAGTGAAAGGAACAACGGAGGCCAGACTCATCACTTGTCACATGTGTCCAATTCTGTAGTCAAGTTCTCATCGCTAATAGTAGGATGAGAAACATAGCAAGGCAGAGCCAAGGAAATGGAGGCTAGTTATCAAGCAACAACTTACCAAAAAACAACTTTGTTTTCATTTTGTTCTTTGAGACAGAGTCTTACCATGTTGCTCCAGCTAGCCTCTTTCTGGGTCAAGAGATCCTCTTGCCTCAGCCTTCTGTATAGCTGAGACGATAGTTATTCTCCCACCATGGCTCCAGGCATTCCCAGTGTATACTTTTGTGTTAACTGTTTTACCTCCTGGTCACCAGTGCTACATTCTCCATCCTCTACCACCTGTTGCCTTAGAACTGAGGGAGATCTGATGCCCTCTGTGCCCAATCAATGAAACTTTATTTTTAAAATGTCATCAAAGTAGATACATACTCAGATAAAACTTGGTTATAATATTCTGGGAAATGGCAAAGTGTGAGTCTTCTTACTGTGGCAAAACCGGAGTGATGTAAAGGTTTGTGGACTAATTCACCACAGCTCATTGAAGCTGCCAAATGAGTAAGTGGGTCAGTTCTCCTTGCTGCCTTGCTGACTATAAATACAGCAGAAGGGCCATAAATAAGGGAGATTCTCAAAAGTTTTGCTTTAGTGCCAACAGATTTAATCTTCGAAGAACATACAATATACTTCAAGCTTAGAAACACACCTCATTTAATTGATATAAATATCTATAATCCATCTGACATATTTATTGAACACCTGGCGTATCTGCAACTCCATTAAATATGTTATATGTAAAATTTGTTATATAGGAAAATTTGATTTTCGGTTTATATTTTAGTGTGACATACTCCCATGGGATGTTAAATTAATATTCTGGAAATTCAGGAAAGACTGATGAGCAACCATATACTGAGGCTCCTGGGAAAGTCTATCATTTCTAAATGAGTGGAATGGCGAGGGCTTCTGAGAGGGGAGGAAGAATGTCATGCACTTCAGGGCCTGCTCACTACAAATGCCAGACCTTGAAAGGCAAGTGGACAACTCCTTTCTGAACACTCCTTTGAGCTCTTAACTACAGCTAAGTGACATTTTTGCTTTCTTATCTGCAATGCTGTTTCTTTCCCAATTTCTTAACTACTATTTCCATTTCACACTTCTGCTCAATCATTATTTCTTCAGAAAACACCTCTCCTGCCCTGACTTACCATGATAAATTAATATGGTGAGATGATAATTATGTTTTACTTTAGTTATTTATTACACCATAACAAACTACTATGTCTTAACCCATTGCCACTGCTACAAGAAAACACTGGAGTCTGTTAACTTATAAAGAACAGAAATTTATTTCTCATAGTTCTGAGGCTGTAAGTTCAACATCAGGGTTCTGGAGTAATTAGAACCCAAGGAGGGTTTGATTTTTGTGGGGGGCACCTGCACCTGGAAGAAGGTGGAAGGACACAAAAAGACCTAATTATCTCCAGTCCTTTTATATGAGATTCATCCTATCAATAAGGGCAGGACCTTCATGGTCTAATCACGTCCTACAGGCTTTGCCTCTACATACTATCACATTGATGATTAAATTTCAAAACATGAATTTTGGGAGACAGACTTTAGCATACCTCAAAAATTAGCAAAATGCAACTTAATATTAATAGTCCTCCATGTTTCTGTAGGTTGCCTGAGCTCCGTGGGGCAATTCTCTCTTAATATCCTCGTACCATCTGAAGATTTGACAAGAAGATACTCAGAAGCCTTCTTCGCTCACATGTCCAAAGCCTCAATCCTCTCTGGATTTCCAGTCCTTTACTCATGAAATCTTTTTCATCCTGGCCCTCCCCATGTAGTGAGGGTTATCACAAAGTGATCATCTCACTTCTTGTGGCAGGGGATTCTAAGAAACAAGAAGTAAAAGTTTCTAGGCCAGTTTAAGCTGCATCTAGAATTGGGACAGTGTTACTTCTGTGATAGTCCACTACTCGAAGTAGGCTCAGGATCTAAGGGGTGCAGAAATACCCTCTACTTTGTGGTGGGTATATGGAGGAAAGTGTGTAGGATGGGAGTTACTGTTATGTTTGGAAAATACAACACAAATTTAAAGTGAAAATATCAACACATACATTTTAGATAATACAGTATAAGCCTGTTTTGTAGGGATAGGATTGATAAAGAGAGGAGCTGTGCTGAAAATATAAGGGCAAAATGGATGATACCATTTGGATATAACACAACAGAATGTCAGGACAAAGAATTGGGACTAAGTCAAGGGGGAATTAAAATATCTTTGAGGAAAGTCTCAAAAGTAGAAGGAGGAAAGAAGTGGACTAAAACAGGATTCTTCAGTGACAAAATGACTTGACTTGATGGCATTCACTAAAGTAGACAGGGATGTATAAGAAACCAGAAAGAATTCATTCCATTAGCTCCTAACATGACTATGACATAAGTATAGTTCTGAGCTGGAAGATGGACTGTAAAGTAAAACCATTTTTTGTATAGACCAAGAATGTCCCACGATTCAAAGTGTTGTCAACTCAGGTTTGAGAAAAGTTAGGCACTTTAATCATCTCTCTTGTTTTGAAATGTATTTCACTTGCACTTAGTTTATATTCTTATAATAAGTTTTCCAGTTTACTCTGTTTCAGTTACTTTCCTGTCACTGAGACACAATATCTTATACCCACAACTCTAAGGAGGAAGGGTTTATTTTGCTCACAGTCTGTACAGGTTTCAGTCCATAATCAGCTGGCTCCAAGGTAGGACAGCATGGTGAAGGGGACAGGCAGAGGAGAAAGAGCTTATAGCATGATAGCATGAAGCAGAGAGAGGTCAAAGGAGCAGGGAGGGAGATATACTCTTCCAGGCTACACCCCAGTGGCCCACCTCCTTTGACCAGGGTTTACTCTTCAACAGAACATTTAGCTATAAGCTCACCAGTATACTAATACACCAGTGAGTATAGCACCCCCATGATCTAGTCACTTCCCAAAAGCCTCACCTATGAGCAAATGAGGCTTTGAGGAGACATCCAGATATAAACCATAACAGTCTCCAAACCCAGACACTCAAAAATACATTTTTCTTTATTTACTCCAAATGATACATCTAAAATGAATGCAATTTTACTCCCTTGCCTTTCTTCCACTCACACTGAAATAATACTCCCTTTCTCTAGAGTTGTAGCTGTGTTTCAACCCTTGGAGTTGGAAGACTCCAAGGCAGGGACATCGTGGCTGAAGGGTGTGGTGGAGCAAAGCTGCTCAGTTCATGGTGGGCAGGAAGCAGAAGAGGGGAAGAGTGCCAGAGAGGAACGAGTAAGGAATCCTATGTAGTACCTAAAGCTGTGCCTCCATGACCCACCCAGACACACCCACGAGTGTGCTCTACTAATCTGCTAGGTGTTTATGAATCTAATGAGGTCAACATATCAGGATTAACAATCACAGTTGGTAATGGTGTCATATGTCCCCAGTGGTCAATGGGACTTCATATAACTCATCATCCTTTCCTGTTTATTCAGGGAAAAGGTAATCAGTTCATCCTGGTATAAGTTGTATGAGGCTTCTCAGGGGTATTATGAAGCCACTCCTACTCTGAGGAACTTTTCTTTTCTTCACTGTTACCAGGAAATATGAGAGTTCTCTTTACACTTGTTTGCCACAACGGATTTTCTACTTTTCTGTCAGGATTACCCTAAAGGCTTTCTTCAGCAGAACATAAATGCACCCACTGTGCGCCCACAATGTCTACTCACTCCTGGACATTTCTTCCCACAACTTTTGGAGTTACTTTTCAGCTTGGGGTAAAGGGAGAGATGGGAGCAGAGGACAGAAGCAGTAAAATTCCACTTGAGTCATCAAGTATCTGTGTGCCGTGTTTCCCTGTAGGCTGCATTTTTCTAATAAAAACTAGAGGCTTTTGATCCTGAATAGGTTCTTCTCTGTTTCTATGAGCACAGTTCTTCCAGAAGTCAATAGATGCTGTGTGGTTTAGCAGCCCTGGTACCAAAGGGTCACGGGATAGTGTAAAATATAGGGATAATGTGTTGGCTAATACTCCAAAATATTATTCCGCCACAACACTGAATTCCCCAATTCATGGAAAACCAACTTTATGTTTTAATAAAATAAATGGGGAAATTTTAGGTTGAATCATAGGAAATTACCAGTGGTTGGCCATTTTTCATTAGAGGAGCAGAATGGTTCAACACAGAAAGCATGGTCTTTAATGTACTTTTTTCAAAGAATGTGGTCCTTGTATGATTGGTTCAGGATTCCATGTGGCAGAGACACTTGCTGGAGTTGAAGGGTGGAGAGTTAGAAGCCTATAAAAGTACACTGATGGCACCATTCTCCAGAATTTTTAACTAGTAAATTTAGAGGTGAAGTTATATTGGAAACTAGCAGGCGGATGTGAGGGCGATCTGGCTGCGACATCTGTCACCCCATTGATCGCCAGGGTTGATTCGGCTGATCTGGCTGGCTAGGCGGGTGTCCCCTTCCTCCCTCACCGCTCCATGTGCATCCCTCCCGAAGCTGCGCGCTCGGTCGAAGAGGACGACCACCCCCGATAGAGGAGGACCGTTTCCTCGGTCAAGGGTATACGAGTAGCTGCGCTCCCCTGCTAGAACCTCCAAACAAGCTCTCAAGGAAACTAGCAGGCCAAGTGACATTATTCAGCACAAATGCCAATTTTCCCTTCAGAGTTCTATATTTTCAAATGGTAGTAAATAAGTACTCAACCTGATTCAACAGCAAATGAAAAACTAGATCTCATTTGTGACATCACCGTTCTGTCTCCTCAGCTTATTCTGTGATAGGTTTATAACACTGTATCACACACACTAAAATTTAAGCTGTATTTTATTGTCATTGGGTGATGAGTGATTGGTTTCACTTTTGGAGAGAAAAAAGCCATTCTTCCTTAGTAAAGCATATTTCAGACCAAAGAAATACACAGTGGGAGCAAGTAAAGAGAAATTCAAAGATATAACCAGCTTGTTTAAATCAATAGACATCATGTCTACATTTTGCAAAGAGAGGCAAAGAAAAAAAATGGAAAATGTAAGTTATATTTATGGAAAATAATTCTAGGATTGGAATTCCTGTCTCTAAAGCTGAAATCGCCTTATAGGGCACAAAATGAAAGATTTAGCTATCTATGAAAGGATTTGGGTTCCCATTAAATGTCATCTGACAAATTAACTTTTCAAAAGTGGATGTGCTAACCCAAATTATTATGTTAAAATTTTACAAGTAAAAGTAAAATAACAAATAGGAAATTTCATACACTTAACTACTAATTATGAGCTACAGGGCAGGGAATATTCACTTGTTTTTCATTATGGGTAAAAGGAAAAACTAGTGCATTACTTGGTCGGGCAATCTAAAATGCTGTGTAAGCTAGTTACATATCAGCAAACAACAAAATGCTGAAGAAATTGGAACTTACAATTAAAATCATATTGGCAAAAGAAAACTGTCATTTTTTTCATGGGTTGGTTATTTGATCACTGACTTTAGTGTAATGTATGGCCTCAAAAGAAAGAAGCTAAGCAAGTTTAGGTGTGTCATTTTAAGAATTTTAATTCCACTATAGTGACTCCTGATTAAGTTTAACCTATTAATATAAACCTTTAATTAACCTTTTTTTTCTGAAAAAGTTGAAAAAAGTGATGTAGCATACACAAAACAAGGTTATATCAAAGATTTACTTTACAAAATCCCACCAAAATCTTCTAGAGTATATTTTGGTGTCAGTGTATATTCAGATTAAAACAAAACCAAAACAAAATCTTTTGTATGCCACTATTTTTTTGATTATATAATGATCATATATGCTGTAAATATTGATCCCAAGCTATGCAAAAATCCTCAAGAAAATAGTTTGTTTTATTCAGTATATTCTATTTCCTCAGGCAAGAAGGTACACCAATATATTCATTACAAAAAATATGCAGAATGTCAAGAATTCTTTTATTTGCAGTCAATCAGAATGCTAAAAGTAATCTGGAAAAATCCACCTACTGAGGTTTGATTTATTAAGTGTGAACATTAATTGCTGAGATGATTTATAGATTACAGGCAAAGTAGAACAACAGGTGGAAATGGTGAAAGAGGAAGGTATCATTTTAGGAAGAGAAACTAGATTAAGCTAAGCTGGAAAGTATTATGGTACCCATGAGTGAGTGTTTGTGGTTCAATGAGTGCTGGTTGTGGCTGGGATATATACAGCAAAGCCTGCTAAGTGGGATTCAACGAATGAAAGATTTGAGTGCGAGATCTGAAAGCTGGAGGACTAATTCACATCCAGTACCCTCAATGGGTACAGCTGGGCAAAAATGGATGAGTAGAGAAGGAGTTAGGGAGTGGAGTAATTAGAGGTGATGGGAGACCTCAAGTACACGTGTATGTTGGGAAGCTAAGAAGTATGAGCAGTGTGAATGAGAAAATCTCTAGTGACCTTACATTAAACTCTTCTTATGGTAAGAAGTGCTACCTTGGGATGTGCTTCACTCTACAAAAAGAGCAATTTTCACACTCATATACATATGCCTAGCTGACTTGCTGAGGGACCATTCAGGTAGCTTTCCAGGAAATGCATACAAGTTGCTAATCTTTCCTGGCAGTGAAGGGGGTTGTGGATTACCTGTTACCATTAACTCTTAGGAAGAACAGCAATAGGGAGAGCCCCTCTCCACCTGCTCTCCCTCAGGGATGGGCTTTGGTGACAATCACCAGCAAGCTACTTCCAAAGGGAGCTGAATCAGGTGAATGGCAGCCCTTCATGGGGCATCCAAATCTGGAGTCAGAACTTCTTAAGAAGTTAGAAGAAAGGATGATTGTTTTCACAGAACAACTTTAGGTATTAAAACAATTAGTTTGAAGTGACACTGAGTAATTCCCTGCTCTCTCACCTACTATTATATATTTCATTTAGCTATGTTCCTGGGTTTCCTCTGCTCTCTCTTACTCTAGTACGGTGAAGAGCACTTGCTTGAATTGAGGTCCAGGCCCACTTTGAGAAGGCTCTAGAGAAAGCAAGAATTGTGAGATGAAGCTAGGATTGTCCCTGCTGGCTGTTGGGGAAAGACCAAGAATGTCAGTTCACCAAGTGATACTTTATCCAGACTTCAGTGGCTTCAAACCCAGCAGTGTGGCCCAGGGGTGACAAAAGTTGAAGTCGATGTCTGACAGCAGAGAACAGATGATAAGAGGAAAGATGCAATTTTGTTTTCAATCTTCTTTCTTACTTCAAGGTGAGTCACAAGGCATCACCTTTTATTGGGTTTTTTCACTTTTTATTTTAATTAGTACACGTTTGTAGTACATAATGATTACATCCTCCTGGGGAATAGGTACATGTACATAGCACATCCTAATTCTTTTTTTAAATATCTTTCCTCCTTTCTTTCCTCCCTCCATCTCTTTGTCCTTTTCACATTTACAAAAGATCTGTGCTGCTAATTCCTATTATCTATCTTTTATTTTTCTCTTCATTTATATTTTGGGTTTCTCACACAGTAGAAGAGGAATCATACAATATTTAACCTTGGGTTTCTGACTAATTTGGCTTAACATTATGGCCTAAAAGTACATCCATTTTCCTACATATGACTCAAGTTTACTCTTCTTTAGGGCAGAATAGTATCCACTGTGCATAAATACCACATTTTCTTTATCCACTCATCTGTCAATGGATATATATGTCATTTCTATGATTTAGCTATTATTAATTGTGCTGCTATAAACATGAGTATGCAAGTATCACTGTAATATGACGTCTAATTCTTTCAGAAAGATACCTAGAAGGGGAATATTTGGGATGAATGGATTTTCCAATTTTAGTTTTTATTTTAAGAATCTCTATACAGATTTTCACAATGACTGACTGAAAGTTTACTTTCCCACCAAAAATATAAAATGGTTCATTTCTCTCCCTGCAGCCTTGCCAGCATTTGTTGGTATCTGATTTCTTGATAATAGCCATTCATTCTGGAGTAAGATGGAATCTCAGTGTTATTTTGTGTTTTCCTAAAGGCCAGAGATGTCGAACTTTTTTCATGCATTTATTTGCCATTTGTATTTCTTCTTCTGACAAGTGTCTGTTCATTTCCATTCCCCCCTTTTGACTGGGTATTTTATTTGGGGGGAGTTTTTTTTTTTTTTTAGCTCTTTAGATATTAGTCCTCTGTCTAAAGAATAGCTGGCAAAATATTTTTCTTATTCTGTAGGTTGTCTGTTTATTCTGTCAGTTGTTTTCTTTGCTGTGCAGAAGCTTTTTAATTTAATATGGTCACATTTGTTTATTCTTTGTATTATTTCTTGTGCCATTGGGGTTCTGGCCAGAAAGTCCTTGCCTACACCTATGTCACCAAGAGTTTTACTTATTTTATCTTCCAGCAGATTAAGTGCTCCCGTTTTGATATTTAAATCTTTGTTCCACTTTGATTTTAGTTTCATACCTGATGAGAAACATGGTCTAGATTCAATCTGCTGTGTGCAGATACCCAGTTTTCCTAGCACCATTTATTAAAGAGGCTATCTGCCCTTCAATGTATGTTTTTGGCCCATTTATCAAAAATCGGATAGCTGAAAGTGCCTGGAGTTGTTTCTGCATTCTCTACGGTATTCTGTTCCATTGATCCACATATCTTTTTTTTTTCTTTTTGTCAATACTATTCAATACCATGCTGCGTTTTTTGTTTGTTTTGTTTTGTTTAAGAAAAGAACAATTTATTTGATGATGGGAAAGGGGGGAAAGAGAGATAACAGACAGCTACTTGGAGTGAGTAGGGAGAATTCGAAAGTGAATTGCTCCTCATATTGTTTTTATCACTATAGCTTCGTAGTTTAATTTGAAACTTGGGATTGTGATGCCTCTTTTTTTTTTTTTTAATCAATGGTGCTAGGGACTGACCCCTAGGGCCTTGCATATACTAGGTCAGTACTCTACCACTAAGCTACATCACCAGCGCTGTGATGCCTCTTGAAGCAGAAATTTTTAAGCACACTGTTTATCTAAACTGTGTCAAGAAAATATGTATGTGTTTTCTTTTGAGGTAACTGTGGTTATCACGGAATAGTTGGGCTGGAGTAAAAAGAATAGGCTTTAATCTCAGCTTCTACCTTACCATTAACCTGTATGAATGTGGGATATTTTCTTAACTTGTTTTAGACCCCTTTTATCACTTGGAAAATGAAATGTGGCAAAATATTCTTGACAGCTGTTCAAAGCACCCAGGATTTAGACATGTTGTTAAACTCATTTTTATTTATTTTCATTTTAAGTACTAAATTTAGAAAAGACTTGACCACTTGATATGTTATTAATCACATTAGTGCATATAATGCTTAGCAATTCTAATTCACTAATAGAGATTGGGATGACTTGACCAGGTAGAAAGAGTTCTTATCAAGGATTTCAGAGACAAAGCAAACATACTTCTTTCAGTATTTATGTAAAATGCATGATCTTGGTACTCTTACATGCTGGGTACTTAGTTTCCTCATAATAAGTAAAGCCCTTGGTTTTCTAGTATGAGATCTTCCTTTTTATTGATGGACCATTTTATCAGACTTGTCTTGAGTGTCCTCCTGAAGGAGGAGGATAAAATTCTCTACTGCAGTGAACACAATCTCAGTTATGAAAAATAATGGGAGAAATAACAACAAGCCTACGTACTTACTTATGAATAAAATAACTGAACTAGGCAAAATGTGTGTACCTGTGTGTGTGTTTGTGTGAATCTGTGAATGTGTGTTTTGAGATGAGATGATAGTTTGAGCTATCAAATCTACTACATTTAAAAAATTTTGGTAGAAGTTATTTTTCCCCAGGCAATTTATTCTTTATTGCTCAGTTTAGCTTCTCTCTTCTTTCATTCCCCTTCTCCTCTCTCCTTTCCTCTTTTCCTTCCTTTTTTCCCTCTTCCCTTCTCCCCTATTTTTCCTCTCCCCCTCCCATTTTCCTCTCCATTATAGTTTAGATCCAAATTTTTCACCACAATATCCATGTGTTCAGAGATGGGGCTTATGGAAGGTGATTAGGTCATGGAGCACTACATCCATCAATGGCTCAATAGTCACAGTTATTTCAATCTTGCCTTGCAAAAAAACAAGAAGAAAGGTAGGAGATAAAGTGACAAAGTTGCTGGGCAGTGTGAGTGGGAGTGGTGGCTGCAGACGGTCAGGTTTTAGTGTCCATGTAAGGACTCTGTCATTTACTGCTACTGAGATGGAGTCAGGAGTTGGTTTTGGACCATAAAAAGATGATCTGATTTATATCTATCTATCTATCTATCTATCTATCTATCGATCGATAGATAGATAGATATACACACACATACATACATATATATACATATATATATACACATATATATACATATATATACACATATACTTTTTTCCCTTTTTTTGGTGCTGGGGATCAAACTCAAGGCTTTGCACTTCTGAGGCAAGTACGCTAACCACTGAGCAAAATCCCCAGCCCCTGATTTATATTTTTGAAAGAATCATCTTCACTGTTCTGTTTAAAAATATACTGAAGCATTGAGATCCATTAGAAGGCATTTGCAGTAATCCAGGAGAGAGTTGATGGTGGTTCTTGGAAGAGATTTTGAGGAGTGGCTGGATCCTGATGGTTTTATTCTAGATGTGGTATGGAGAAATTGGCCTATTTATAGCAAGAAGAATCATATTAGAGAAAGAGTAAGTTTCCTGGGCATGAGGCAATCATATGAATACTGTTGTACTCATATTGGTGACCATATTAGTTAGGGTACTGTACATATAATTAGCAGAGAGGATTTCTAGATTGGCTCATACAATCAGAGGCTGGATAGTACCACAGTCCCACAATGTTGCCTGCAGAGTGGAGAGTGGAGGAAACTAGAAACTGCTCAATTCAATAAACTGGACGCCTCAGAAGAAGAGAGAAAAATGATGCAGCCCCAGTCTGAGACAGGAGTCCTGGAAGATCCCTAGAGAGCTACTGACTGGTGCAGTCTGCATTCAAAGGCTGAAGAATCTGGAGTCTAATTTCCATGGGAAATGCCAGCAGGCAATAACACATCAAGAAAAATGGCACCTGCATACACATGTTTATGGCAGCACAACTCACAATAAGTAAATCTTGGAAATGGCCTATATTTCCATCCATAGATGAATGGATAAAGAAAATGTAGTGTTTATACACAATGGTATACTACTCTGTCATAAACAAGGATAAACTTGAATCCTTTGTAGAAAAACTGACACGCCGTAAGAGACTATAATGTTAAGTGAAATAAATCAGGCATGCAAACTTAAACATCACATACTTTCTTTTATCAGAAACCCTCATGTATGTATGTGAGCTTCCTCCTGCTTCTTATTCCTTCTATGCCCCTAGTCTATTGGACTCTGCTCTCCACATGCAGGGAGTACCTTCCCTGCTTAGTTTGCTGACCCACATGCGTTACCTCTGGAAACATCCCCACAGACACACCTAGACATGTTTTATCTGTTTTCTAAACATCTGTCGATCCAGTCAAGTTGACGACCAAGATTAACCATCATGATTGCTAACTTTTAATTCACTCTATTAAATTTTAATTTGATGGAATAAAAGATCACTCACTGCTTCTTTAAGCAGATCTGTAACTAGAGATAACTAGAGTATCAGAGGAACATGATGGAAGCAGATGCCCAACTATTTACCTGGAAAACCTGTTGTTTCTCGGGGACACACAATCATACTCTGAAACATAATATGAGTTCCACGACGACGTCACTGAGATACACACACAACTTAGCTTCTGTGAGGATGAATCCATTCCATCAACTGGACCTGTTTTAGAAGAAATAAATGTCAAATAATTAACATTTACTTTTGGATGAATAAATCACTATCAAACCAGAGGAGAGATAATTTATCATAGATGTTCAACAGACGGAGTCAACAAACAAGAAGTAATGTGGCTGGTGCTGCTGGTTGTCACCTACTATGTGTTCTCCCATTTCCTTGTGATTTTTAAGCAAGTATATGGTTGCCTGGAAAAAAGAAGACGTATGTACAATTTGGGGAAGTGCCCTTAAGCAAAAAAGTAATGTTTGCCTTTGTCTATTCTTTCTTGGTGGTTTAAATGAGATGTGATTGCTGGAGTTATGCAACTATTTTGAACCATAAAATAGAAGCCATCATATGAGAACAAGAAGCAATAGGATGCAAAGTACCATAAGTCCCAGTGATTGGGGCTAGGACTATTCACATCCAGAAATAAATATTTATGTCATTTAGGTCACAGATATTTTGAGTTCTTGACCTTTGAAGTTGCATCTAATCTAACCTGATAGAGGTAGAAATAAATAGGCCACTTTGGTGGAAATATAAAATTTGCTAGGACTACACTAAATTTTAAATTTACTTTGCTCTACACAGTGAAATCTTTAAATATTGAAACTATACAATGCTTCTTATAAAATAAGTATTTCAATCCAATATAGGTTAAATCATAGAATCTTTAGTGCATGTCAAAAAGAACCATGATATAAATTATTCTCATAAAACTGGACACTGTTCCTCTCGTTACATTTCTAGAAAAGTTCACAACTAATCATGGATGACTGTTTTCCACATATCCTTCCTGGTTACAAAAAGTTGTGGACTCTGTGTTCTCTGTCCATTTGCTTTCCTAGATCCATGACTGGCACACCAATAGAGTCTATGATGTTCATTTTTCCTTTTTCTAAGGAAATTCCGTCTAATTTTCTTTCAGTTATGTTTGAGCTTCTGAATTCTAAGATTAAACATCATAAAAATTACTTGACTCAGTCATGTATGGCTTTAAGGTACAAAGATATCAATTTAGCAATATTTTAAGTTAAGATATTGCAATTTTTGAAAATAATGAAATTTTGGGGAAAGCAAGTAAAATAAGTTTCACTGGCTATTTTTAGTTTATTTTTAATAAATATGGAATGATTAACTGTTGAATAATCTTTTCCTAACATTTTCCTTTGTATTTTCAGATGAAAGGGCTTGATATATTTGAACAGCCAATAAACCTGTATGTGTATTCTTCTTATAGCTGTTTGTGGTTACTCCCACAATTTACAACATTGTGATAAAAAATCTAGATGAAGAGAAAAACATCACTGTAAATACACGCATTTTGTTCTGTAGGCCTCTGCTTATAATTTTTCCATTAAATGATATAGAAGATTTAAAATAGAGTACATCGGAGCCACAATACTTTAAAATTATTGTATTAACAGGTAACTGTAATTATAAATGCCAGGTAATAAAAACATCAACGTAGGACAATTTCTGCTTTTAAATTAGAATTTGAGTTATGCTATAATCTCTTTTAGATGAACTGCCTGAAACTATACTAAGTATTCTGAAAAAATATTGTTATTCTCTTTGAATAGCATCCCCTGGTCCCAGATTATTGGCTTCAACAAAAGGACCAAATCAATTGTAGCATTTAATAAAAAATCAAAAAAACTCTTTATAATTACAACAAAATTGTGAAAAGTTTGGTGATGAAATTCACACCACTGAATTGCAAACGTGACATAAAAAAAATGGTTTATATTATACTACAGATCTGTATGAATTGTTATAGTTAAGTTGAAATTATTGAAGAATAAAGGTGGAAAATAAACACAGGCTGTAACAAGGGTAAGAGACTTGAGAAAACACACAAAAAAGGAAAAAGTAAAAATTCTTTGTGTATATATAAATAAACTTCTCATAAATATATAAATTAAATTCTACATTTTAAAATTAGCCATTAACTTGAGAAGATAAAGTATTTTGCAAGGAGAAGATGGAAAAGCTTTCTCCCTTGGCTCATGACACTGAAAGGGAAATTGATAATATAATTTTAAGGCATTATTATTTATCATGCTTCGTTGGGAATTTGACATCAGGAAGTATACATTAGAGCTTTCTAATCACTTATGACTATAAATGTCTTTCTGTAAATGATGTAGTCACTTAAATGTCTGAGATCACATAGTTGCTAAGAGCAAAGATATGTAGTCAGGAAGACTTGCTCAGTTTTAGGCTTTCATAGTTACTAATTGTATGCTCTTGGGAATATAACTTTTCTAAATTTTGGTTTCTTATGCATGAGATTGGATTAATCACGTTACCTACTCCACAAGCTCTTATTTGGCATTCAATGGGATGATGCCTGTGTTAAGCATTATGCATGATAACTAACGATAATAAGTATAAGCTGAAATTATTATTACTTTTAGGCCATTGCAGGGATCTCTGAATGGAATGATATCACTGGGCCTCAACTGTGAGAATTACATGCCGGCTACAGTGAGAATAGACACTAGTGGGTGGAGCAAGGCCTGCGTTGGTAATGGCAGACGATGGCATGTTGGGCCAGGATGGTAGCAAAAAAGGGGATGAGCAGTGACCGTAGATCCAACAGAACTTTGTGCATGTTGGGGTGAGAGAAATCAAGAGATCAAGTATGAACCAAGAAATTTTGGACAGAGCTCGAGGGGTGGTCATGAAATGAGATGATGAAGGCTACAGCTGGAGCAGGTTTGACGGACCTGTAAGGATGACACGGGCAACCGGTTCTTCGAGTTTGGAACCTGAAACAGAGGTCTGAGCTGGAGATGTGCATTCTACAGCCACGAGCAGACAGATGGCACTGAAAAGCATCACTAAAGGACGAACACGGATGGAGCAGAAAAGAGGAGCAAGGACTGAGGCTGGCGCAAGGCAAGGCCACTGTCGATGGCAGAGAAGGGATGCAGACAGCACGAGGGACCAGGGGAAGAGGTCTGAATAGGAGCGAGCTCGGATCCTCCCTAGCCGCCAGCCGCTAGCCGCTATCCGGCCTGCTCCCTGCTCTCCGAGTGACTGACGTGCCTGCTGCGGCAGTTACTTGCTGTCTTGCGGCCAGCCAATGACTCACCGCTTTTCTGTTTTTTAATTTAAACAGCTTGACAGCCTAGTTTCTTTCATTCATTTCCACGTACTTAAGAACTTTGAATCTTTTTTTTTTTTTTTTACTTCTCTGGCAGATCTAGAAATTGTTTGTGTCATGCTAACACTACTTTTTTTTTTTAAGAAAAACAGAACTTTTTTTAGAACTTAGTGTTCACAGTTAAATCGAGTGATAAGTACAGAATTCCCATACACTCCCTTGCCCTGCACAAGGAGACCTCTGTCTTACACAGAAGTTATTTTGTTATTTTCACTGCTCGACAAATTCAGATGACCCAAATTAAAAAGTATATATTAGATTTAATTGTTAAAACAGTGCTAGGTCACCAGAAAAATTGAGAAAATAATGCAAAGAATTCCATATGCACAATTTTAATTATTAATAACCCCTGCATTAGTATATTTGCTACAATTAACCAATATTGACACATCATTAACCAAATCCTATAGTTTATTCCAATTTCTTACCCAACATCTTCCAATAGCCTTTTCTGTTCCAAAGATCCCATCCAGAGTACTGTACCACATCAAATTTAGATTTTAAGATGTGTCTCGGATGTGACAATTTCTCAAACTTTCCCTTTTTTTATGACGTTAATGGTTTGGGGGAAAACTGGTCCAGTATTTTGTAAGACCGTCTTCTGTTGGAATTGGTTAGTCTGGAGTTATGGGTTCTGGGGAGGAGCACCAGGAAGTAAACCTCTACCACCTGCCCGTCCTGTGACTGGAGCATTTCCGTATCTGTCTCCAAGTCACATTTCTTTTCTTAAACCTGGTAGTTAGGTTGTTATGAAAAACTGAATGCAAAAAAAAAAAAAAAGCAAAAATCTTGAGGTTAACTGAATGCTAGTATCTACCTATAATTATTTAAAGTCAATACCTGTAGTTTAAAATATCACCTGGTTCATTTGACTAATATCTAATCAAAACTAAAAATATTTGGAGATCAAAATCTCCTAAGTATGTGCATAGTATTTACCCTTCTATAGCTAATTTTCATATGTGCCAAGTGTTGTTCATTTTTTATTAAATTTTAATAGCTCTGTGAGATCAACACATTGCAAATTTTACCATCTCTCCAGTGGTAGGAAATTGAACAGAAGAGTTGTGTCTCGCACATGGCAAATCATTAACTGGGTGAAATACAGTACTACCAAATGTCTTAAATTGTGTTACAGGATTCTGGTTGTACAACCTTATGAAATTAGTAGACCTAAAAAATCATAAAATTACGATAGGACTAAATGCTTTCCAATTCACTACCCTAGCCATCACTTTCCTAGTCTCTTATTTTCCAATAACGAATAACACAGACACTATCTTGGGAAGTTCTAATGTAATGTAGTTTTAGATTATATCAAAATGAGTTTATGCAGCTTGGCATGTATTTCTACCGCTTGCCTCAAGCAAGCATCGGCTTTATTTCAGCTCATGATTTGTGTTTTAATGACAAAGTGACATGGACAGAACTGTGACTGATAAGAAGGTAATGAAATTTCCTTTGGTCAATAATTCCAAATTCGTCTCTTCTCTTGTTATCCATGATTGTCTTCTTGATAAATGAAATAGGAACCTAAAGCTGGTGAATTAGTAAACAGGCAATTTTCTTTTCTATTTTATTCTAAAGGAATTAGAAGAATGGAGATACCACTCTGTAGGTAGTGGATGTAATCTCAAGTTAATAATTTAAAAAGGTGTTTTATTGTTTTCCCTGGATCACGAGAATAAAACACAAGACCAGCCTATGGCCTCATAAAGATATGAGTCTTCTTCCTGCAAATCTGTATGAGGCGAATGTATTCATAGGAGAGAAAGATAAGGAGAAATCCAGAGAATGAAGGAGTACCTGAAAGGACTTCCCTAGGGACAAGATCTAGAAATCTGGAAACAAAAGCAGGAGAAGCTAATGAACCATGCCAATAGAAAATCCACTGAGGGGATTAGAATAGAGCAGGCTTGTGTTCTCAAAGGTTGCTCCATACACGTCAATTAACACTACCAGTTATCTCCCAGCTTCTATTTTTCCAGCAGCAAATCATACAAATTAAGCCCTGTTCATTTATTCATTCACTTATTGATGTGTTCCTTCATCCATTTATTCTTTCAAAAAAAAAATTATTTAACGTCTTCCCAGTGGAATCCCGTTTATTTGTTTATTCTTCTTTATCTGTGGTTTCAGAGAAAGATACTTACTAAAGCGATTCACACTGACTCAGCTGATTCCTTGGTGCTCTTATTTCTGCCAGCAAAGGAGGCTGGAAATCGCAGGTGTTCCCGAGCGGGCATCGGAGCACATCGGAGCGCCCGGGCTCCAGGCACAACCCTGCACATCACACTCACGCTGAAGAAGCAGGGCAGCTGGTGCAGCAGGAGTCCCACTGGATCTCTCCCTGCTTAAACTGCTAAAATAAAAACGCCCTGAACCGTCCTTCCATCGGGCTCCGGGTCATCCTTAGCGTTCTCAGACTCTTATCTTCTTCCCAGGAGAACAGCTTCCCCTCTCTGAATTTGAGTGATTCAGCCCTTTCCGGATTTGGATCTCATAGGACCTTCGTAATTTATGTTAAATTACACAGTTCCACCTCTCTCAGGTCCCAATTTGAGCCGCAGCCATTTTAATTTCCGTACTGTTAATCTCATCAGTCCTCCGTAACAGATTTACAGTTTTCTTAAAATAGGTGCTCTGCACAGTAATAAACCGTTCATCAAGGGCCGTTTGGGCCTCTTCGGTTTGGCTGCAATGTCATCTGTGTGTCATTTTTTTCTCATGTTGATTGTATAGACTCAGTCTATCAGATCCATTGGCTGAAACTTCAAACACAAAAGCTCTGATTGACTGAATCTACAATCAAGAAGCTAAGAGAGGGGCGCGGAACACGTCCTTCCTCACAATTTCAAAAGGAGGGTGACCCTGCTGACTAACGCCACAGTCTTGGACTTCTGTCCTCCAGAACGACGGCAGGATATATTTCTGTTGTTTAAGCCACTCATTTTGTGACTCTTGTTAAAGACCTAGCGATGCTAGGGTGCTCTTCATTTTTAGTATCTGTGATGTCACCTCTTTCCTTCCTGGTATTTGCAATTGTGTCTTCTCTCTCTTTTTGTTCATTTGTTAGGTGAGAGATTTATAAAGTTCTACTGAGTTATTTCAAAATATCAGCTATTGGTTGGAATTATTTTCTCCCTTTTCATCCTCTGCTCAATTTTTATTTTGTACTTGTTTTTGTGATGTCCTCCTGCTTGCCTTGGATTTAACTTGCCCTTATTTTCATAATTTCTTAAGGTGAAAATTTAGAATATTGATTCTTTTTTCTTTTTTAAATATAAGCAATCAGTGCTGTAAATTTCCCTCCTAGCACTGCTCTAGTTCCCTCTCATGGAATTTCATATTTTGTGTTTGCATGCTTATTTGCTTAGACATATTTTCTAATTTCTTATGTGACTTTTTCTTTGACCCATCAGTTAGATAGACATGTGCTATTTATTTCCAAATATTTAGAGATTTTTCAGTTATATAATTCTGTGCTTATACAGCTTTGTTTCAAAATGTACTTTGTATTTTTAAATGTGTCAAGGTTTATATGGGCTATTTTTGTGAATGTCAATATACACATGCAGTTTAAAATTCATTCTGATAATGTTGGATGCAATATTCTTTGTCATTTAGTTCCATCTTGATGCTATTTTTACTCAAGTATTCTAAATCCATGCAGAATTTGTTTATTGACTCAGAGAAGAAAAAACAGAAATTTCTATCTAAAAACTGTGGAATTGTTTATTCTTCCTTTCAGTTCTTTCAGTTATTACATTTTTTGAAGCCCTAGTGTTGGGCACATGCATATTTGAAGTGTTTACACTTGCTTGGTTAATTGACCACATTTTTGTTTTGGAATTTCTCTCTTTACATCTAATGATTTACCTAGTTGAGATTACTTTGCTATTAATATTGTTGCTCCTGTCTTCTTTCATGTACCTTTTTATATTCTTTTATTTTAGCTTCTTATATCTATATTTAAAATAAGTTCATTATAGAAAGCCTATATCTGAGTATTGCTTTTTTGTTTAATCTAACAATTTGTCGAACAATTTGTCTTGTTTAATTGATATCTTTAAAACATTAACATTTAGTGTAATCAGAGATACAGATGAATTAAAAATCTATCAACTTGCTAGATATTTTCTATGTGTTCCATTTGTTCTTTGCTTCTATTTCCTGTTTGCTCCTTTCTCTTGGGTTAATTGATAAATCTTTATGTTTTCATTTATCTCAAGATTTTCTTATTCTTTTTCAAACAATACTTTTTAGTATATTTTTCTTGATCTTCTGGAATCAAGAGAAAATGTGGGAGACCCTCCAGGGGATCGATTTGTACTTTACTCTTCCCATCCTACTCCATCACAGGGTTCTAAAGTAACCCAGCTCTTGCTCTTCACTGAGCTCTAATTAAATCAGGTTGATGGGGGCTCTTTTCTCAAGTCCTGACTGCATAGTCTGAGTGCATCCCTGCTGTGAGAGGTGGAAGGCTCAGCTCTCGGGCACTGCTGAGGCTTTCCTTTCTCAGGGATTTACAATGTCTACTTGCTCCTAGCTTCCTCCCAGGAAACCTTACCTCACCTGGGAGAAATGGGGAAGTCTTCTCTTAGTCCTGCTGGGTTATTTGTGTCCTAAATGTTCTCAAGGGCTAGATATCTGACACTAAAATCATTTTCTCTGATCTACTGTCATATCATTTCCTTGAGACAATGGATGATGTCTGGATTGTGAGGAAAATCTCAGACTTACGTGAAGGAGGAAAAATATCACGGTTCATATATCAAAATACGAACCAGCCAGCTCTTTGTACCCTATAGTAGAATGCAGTTCCTCCCTCGCTCTCCCCTTCTCCCCCTCCTTCTCTCCCTCCCTCTTATAAATCCAGGAACAGGGCCAGATACACAACACAGACTCAGTAAATATTTCTTCAATAAATTAAAACAAAAAAGGGGAAAGCTAATTAGCAAGGTAGGAAGGAATGATTTATAAGGGATATATTGTAAAGCATAGTTGCTAGACAGACAAAGGAGAGAGGATAATCTTCAGGCCAAAGGGAATTGTTGTTTTTACAATTTTATTTATTAAAAGTCAAGAAATCGTTTATAATACTATTAAAGATTTCATCTTACGGTGTTTTTATTTCATTCAAAATGGTACAAGTACAGACTCTGTTAAGACCTACAACACACATCTAGCAGCTGATGTATTAATAGGTTCCAGAGACAAAATAAGTTGTAATTCCAACACACTATGATTGATTCTCTTTTTAAGGCCTCAATGCATATGCTCTGAAGTGGGCTGGAGCCACACCCACCACAGTGATTGGCACTGTTGGTGGAGGCCTTGAGTACTCTGAAATGAGGACACACTGATGAATATGGATGGGAAGTCTTAGAGGCTGAGAAGCACACAGCATTTTAGAAAGTGAATCAGTTTAGGTCAGAGTATTGTCCCGTTTTGTGGGCTATTCAAGGAAAAACATTTCTTCATTTCACATGGGATATAACATCCTGCAATTTTATCCTCATTTCTAAAGCTTCAGCAAACTGTAATTCTCAGGCTGGCATGACTTCAGTGGGTGCAGACTTACTAAGAAGGAGTTTTTTTTTTAAGTTTTATTTATATTTTCTGCACCACACTGTGAAGCGCCCCCACGCTTTGTTTCTCAAAGGCAGGATTATAGTGCAGATGGGGGAAGAAAGGAAATTCTGTACTGTGAAACATTCAGTAAGATTTATATTGTATCTCTTGTTACCTGGTGCTTCTGTAATGCCCATCATTGAAGAATTTCAAAGACCATAAAACCTCACGGTCGTATAAGTAGGTCAATTTTTTTTTTTTGTGGTGCCGGGGATCGAACTCAGGGCCTTGTGCTTGCAAGGCAAGCACTCTAATCACTGAGCTAAATCCCCAGCCCCTCAATTTTTAAATTATTATCAGTGAGAAGATTAATCAAACTGTATTAAAGATAACATTATAATAAGCAAACAAAAAGAAGGGGTCGTTTTTGTTTATTTTGTCGATAAGCTCTCATGTCATATAGAACTAACCCAGTTTAGAAAGCATGAAGCTTTCTAATTCTGTCTGTTTACTTCTTGGCTCTAATCCAGTTGGGCCCTTGACAATTAAGGGAAAATACAACTTTCTCCCTCATGTGTCCTGCATATGCATCGATGGTACAAAATCATCCGTGCCACAGCCACATCAAATACTTTTATTTTTAGTTGCATTTTTTTATACTTAACATTTTGGAAAATTATAATGTAACTCTTGCAGAAACATTTTTCTAAAAATACAAGCCAGGAATTATCCCCTAAGAAATAACACTGCCAAATAGGTCAGTTTTCTTCAAAATGCACTAGATTTCAGAAGATAGATACTTCTCTAAATATTAAATTAATATTCTTTTAACAGTAAGAATGCTCTTCTCTAGTTATCTATGGGAAAGGAACAGGGTATATCATATCACAAACCCAGTGAATATCTGATTTTTCTCTACTCAGTATCTTATGAGACCAAATAAAACACTTTTTGGATTATGTATATGCGGAAGAAATTCCCAGTTATATCTCTCTATCAGGTTTAAGAAAGTAGAAACTGTTACATGTAAGTCAGAAATAAAAATGTTTAATTTAGAATTAAGCGCTTACACTACTGCTGGAAGAACTGGGCTAGAGGATGTTAGGGAAGTAGCCACTGGTAGTCTGGGGCTGATAGTGGCTATTTCAGACCAGTGGTTCTCAGCTGGGGATGATGCTGGAACATTTTGCAGTGTGTGGACTCATTTTTGATCATCATCACTCTAGTAAGGAAGGTTACTATGGGCTTCCAACCAGTAGAGGCCACATGTTTTTACTGTATTACTTTGGGTCAAGTAGTTTGGTAACATGACAAGCAGATTAAGAAAAGAAACTGAAGTTTTATAGTTTTATTTTGTTATACTCAACAAAAGAGTATAATGAGGACATAGGACACCATGTGGAACCATTCAGAAAGAGCACTGGGGTCCATTAAGAGGGAGGGGGAGAGACAGAAAGGGAAAATTGTACACAAAACATCTTTATTGTGGTTCCCAGCAAGACAACAAGATGAAATTCTGATGAAATGGGGCAGATCTGTAAGCTAGGATGGGTTGGCTGTATTTAGAAGCAGCACCCTTGCTAAATTCAGGTCAACTGTTAGAGTATGTGGCTCGGGACCACTTGAAGTCTCCAGATGTCTTTTGGGTGGGCCAGCTTTATTTGGGAAAAGCAAGTGGCCATTTTGTAGATGTGAAAGCATTAAATCCAGAAATTAAAAGTAAAATTAGTACATTAGAAATGCTACTAAACATTCCACAGTGCACAAGATAACCCTTTCCTACAATTGTCTGATCCTGTTGAGAATTTAAATCCCTGGAGCAAGGAATAGCTGTTTCCAATGCTCATAGGAAATAACAGTGAATTTCTCCATGTGAAATACTGGAATCAAGGACAGAAGCAGGGAAACCTCAGCTTGCGGGTAGGTGTTGTACCACTGCTGTGTCTGTCGAGGGCTTTCCAGAGAGGATTGGCATGTGGGTCTGTAAACTGAGTGCAGGAGGCCATCTTAATCATGGGCGGCACTCAATGAAACAAAAAGCAGAAGGAGAAAGCATACAGGCACGAGCTTGCTCAGCTTTTCTCGAGTGGGTCCACTGCCTGTGGACAGCATACTCCAGATTCTTTAGCTTTTGAGTATGAACGTAGAACAGCAACTCTCCAAGGAGCTTCTAGGCCTTCAGCCTCAGACGGGGCTACATCATTGGTTCCTCTCCTTCTGAACCTTCCAGCTTCTTGGCCTAAGTAGCTCCTGTTTTCCTTAGCTCTCCAGCCTACAGATAGCTATTGTGGGGCTATTCGGTATCTGACTGTGTAAGTCAATGTAATAAATCTCTTTTTACAATTATATGTACATTCTGTTCTGTTCCTCTGGAGAATTTTAATGCAAAATGTATGCTGTAAGAATAACTTGGAGAAGAATATGTGAACCAATAGGCCCACTGCTGGGATTTGAAGTTAAGTATTCCCTCAAATTTCAGTTTTGTTATTTAGTAATTGAGGAATCTTATATGACAAACTCACAAAATCAGTTTTCTTATTTGCAAAGTGTAATATGTTCCAGTAATTTCCCTGGATTTTTGTATACATCAAACGAAAAACTCTATGGAAGGCATCCAAGTGTCTTCTGGTGCCAAGTTAATGCTCAATAAATCTTTTTTTTTTCAATAAATCTTTATATCTACACACCGACCTTGTTTTTGCCCTTCAATGGTTACAGCAATGAAATCCAATTAAATTCCTCTAGCAATGGAGAAACTCAAGTGTTATTCTTTAAAAGCCAAGTAAAAGAGGCAAGAAAGCAGAACATAAAAATTTAACAGCATGACTGTTAAATAGAAGTAGGATTGGAGGATTTTTTTTTTTTTGGTCTCATCCAAAAGGAAGGAAATAATTACTTTATGGGAAAATTATAAAGATTAAATAAGATAATCGATAAGAATTACCATAGTTTCTAATATATTGGTAGATGTCAGTTGATAAAGTATCAAAATAGAAACAATGATAGCAGTAATATTTGCTTTTTGTGAAATGTACATTAAAAATTATTTGGAAAAAATTCGTTTGACAAGTCATCTGGATAATTTGTCAGACTCGTCATTCATTTAAACGAGTCATTCATCTATTCTAAATGTAGAATTGGTTGCAGCAATGTAAAATAGGAATAGGAATCTTTTCATGGTTTTCAAGTGTGTATTTTCCCTATGTGTGAAGTACTTTTCTTTCTCTTATCCCTCCCTTTGATGCCATGGCCTGTGATACAGCAGATAGGAAGGGAGGGAGTACCCTAACAATCAGGATGAAAACAGGTTGTTTCTGTGATCTCTTTGAATAGAATACTTAGCTTGCTTCATCATAAAATGTGAAGTAAAATTGTCTACAAAATCTAACTGGACTGCAATATTTTTACTGGAAACAAAGGATGATTAGGGATATAAAATTTTGACTTTCAACCAAAATAAGTTATTTGATAAAAATGTGCTCTCTTTGTGAAAAAAAATTGAAAAGTGAAAAATTGAAAAACAGAATTTCTGAATACAAACTGGAATCGACAATTACATTACTTGGGGTTGTTTCCTTTGGATCACCGAGCCTTCCCTGCTGAGAGTTCCCTAACATGTCAGTGCTACTCCGAAGAGCTCCGGCATGCTCCATGTCCTTATTTTATGCCCTTTTATATGTGCTGAAGGTGGTTTATAATGCTTCCAAAACTGAGTCCACATTCTCTTGCTAGGATTTTGCTGCTCTAATTATAAATCATGGTTACATATTTCCTTTCCCTCCAGCTTTCTTTTAGTAGTTTTTACTCTTTTTTCTCCTTTTAAAGCCATTAGTACCACCCCCCCCCATCTTTACATCCTCATTAGATGACAGAACATTCATTGTCTCCTGTATAATTTCTCCTAACAGGCGGTATCAATGTACTCTTCAAGGAACAAGTACTCATTAAACACCTACCACATGCTGGATGTATATCTGGAAATGCATCTTCGCCATTCTGTGGCATCTTTTTCAACTAAATCCTCTAAGGGCAAGTCTGGCTTCTTTTGTTCACTTTCTCTTCTGCAGTTTCTGTCTGTCTATGGCGAGGGAGTGATTTATTCTCTGATACGACAGGAAGAAGATGTGCTTGGTTTCCTGGTACAGTTTTTTTGACATGTCCATCTCCACAGGAAACAGAAATATTATCACAAGTTAAGTCTCCTGATATCAGGTAAGTAGATGCATTTCAAAATTGATTGGAAAGATGCAATCAACTTAAGTCACTGTCTTATCTGAGATGTTTTGTAGACTTCCACTGCAGTAGAAAGAAGTCACAGCTCCATAATGGATTGTGAGTTCACTTCTTGCCTTGTCTTAGTCCATTTTATGCTGCTACCACACAATATTTAAGACTGGGAAGCTGGTAAAGAAAAGAGGTTTATCTCATAGTTCTGTGAAGAGAGCAGGAAGATGCCAGTTTAGTTCTTTTGTAACTATCCAGTTCTTTCATGAACTAAAATGCTCTTGTGAGACCCAACTCACCCTGCAAGACCACCATTGATTCCTTCATAAGGGCGGTCATGACCCAATCACTTTTCCCTGGACACCACTTCTTAAAGGTCCCACCACTTTCAGTATTGCTATGCTGGCGACCGAGCTCCCTGTGCTCCTTGTAGGGGGGAACCATAGCAACCATAGCAAGCCTCGTTGGGCAAAATTTCCCCCTTGCTTTCTGGATTCAGATGCTGAGTCACACTTAGGACTAAAACACCTTCCTTCTTGCCACCTTTTGTCCACTGTATTTGTTGTGTACTTGAAACACTCCCTCAGTCTTCTGGTTTTGGCAGGATGACTTCTCCCTCTGCCTCAGTAGGAATCTTTGTGCCTGCAGCTTTCTCTAAATTCCCGTGACTTGGCTCTGCTGTGGCCCAGCCTGTGTTTCTACAGCAGCTGATGAGGCGACACTCATCCTGGTTCAGTGTTGATGTTCAGGAAACATCTGTTCATTGAATGATGGCAGATCTGAAGATGTTTAAAACTAACTCAGATTTTATTGTTTTAACAGAGAGATATCAGTGATCATTTAAAATAATTTTGATAATTCCTGAAATTGAAATCAAGTAGCAAATTCCTCTCTATAGTTCTCTTTTGAATGATGCCATTGACATTTTATTTTCCCTCATTGCTTCCTCAAATTATCTTGGGCTCAATACTTCTCATTTCAAATTACAAGTTTTCCTTCTGGAATCCAAGTTTCTCAGTGGAAGGGCTCTGTTAACAATGTAGTAATGAGGATTAACTAATTATTGTATAACATTTTTAGTAAAGATTCGGGCCTGTTTATTTTTGCCTTTCTTCATACACTTTCTAAAACTAAGCTATCAGGAGGCTTTAATCACTCTTCTCTTTGATGGTGGATATTAATCACACAAATGATATTCCCATTAATTCTAGAAGTTTATGGAGAAAATATATAAATATATCTATTTGAAATTAGTGAACAATGGGAAAATGCTGGCTTATTGCATCAGCATTATCATTAAATGTGTTCAGGTCTTTAATGTGTGAAGTCAGTGTAGGTAATACCAAAGATGGTTTCCTGTTGACATATTGACTGTCCTCATGAGGCGAGGATTATTTCATCCATTATATTTTTCTAATTACTATGTTCATTTTTAATTAAAGGGAGAGAAAGCTATAAAGCCCTTCCCTTTATGTCAATATACCTTGAAAAGGGGCTGGGAATTTAGCTCAGTGGTTAGAGTGCTTGACTTGCAAGCACAAGGCCCTGAGTTCAACCCCGAGCACCAAAAAAATATATATTTTTTAATATATATATATTCTATATATATATATACTTACCTTGAAAAGATCATCAATAAATACAAATATGTGGCTCAAGGAAAGGGAGCAAGAGTTTGGATACATCAAATAAACTGGGCTGGATTTTTCATATTTAAAATATAAATTACATATATAGTCATAGTTCTTTCTTCTTTTGTTAGAAAAATAAGGAATGCTATTTTTCACTTTATAGTTAAAATCTCCTCCAATTTGTTATGTGGATTTGAGAGTATTCTAAGCATGGCAAAGGGCCAATGTGAACATATTAATCACACCTCACGTCTTTAATACTTTACAGTGTACAAAGTCCTTTCTCATGGATTTTTAAAATAAAATTCCTTACTTAATCTCCACAAAATGTATACAGTGGCTATTTTTACCCTTTTAACTGTAAACGTCTTGAGTTTGGGGTGAGAAGGAATGTCATAATTCTTTTGCTTTCTTAGCTTCTGACATTGTTCCTGCCAAACTGTTGGTGCACAATCCATTTTTAAGAAAGTGAATCAAATGGTGTCCAGAAAAATGTAAGTAGTTTGTGAAAAGTTGCAATTTGAGTAAATGGCCAAGATAGAAATTGGACCCGAGCATCCTGATTTCTAGTCTTTTTAATGTGAGAAAACACAGGAACAAAGTACCCAGAAATGAGATGGTGGGAACTGTCTCTGTGTCAAAAAGTGGTTGTGTGTGCAGTTGGGGGTCTGGAGGGTACAGAGGGGGCTGCTGTAGTTTAGTTGTGGAGCTGAAAGATATACAAGTGAGAACAGAGAAGAGTCAATACAGATTGTGGAGTATATAATTTAGGCTTAGCAAACAGGATAGTTCAGTTGGCAGCTTTTCTTTGATGCAGACCCAGAGTTCAGGAACTTTCAGTGAAAGCAGATTTTTTTATATCAATTTAGAATTAATTTTTTTATTGTAGTAAAATATACATAACATAAAATGTACCTGTTTATCCATGTGATTCCCAACAACGTTGAACACAGAACTGTCATATGATCCAGCAATTCCAATGCTGAGTATACACCTAAAAAATAAAAAAATGGGACTTGATCAGATATTTGTGCATTCATGTTTTTAGCGGCATTATCCAACAGTTGTACAAGGTAGAAAATACTCGAGTGTCCATCCATGGACAAGTGGATTAACAAGAAGTCAGAAGAAGTTTTTGCAGATGGCTTTATTCCTTTTACTAGAATTTTACATTTTTCAAACATGAACTTTTCACAGTCCATGCAGTTTGTTTCAAGCCTCTATATTCTAATGAAATAGATCAAACTGAAGGTAGTTACTGGGACATACTAATCTTTGTAAACAAAGCAGCTAGAAATGTGCATCTGAAATACAAGACTATTGGGACTGTGTAAAATCAAATACTTGGAGGCTGGGGATTGAACTCAGTGGTAGAGCGCTTGCCTAGCAAGTGCAAGGCCCTGAGTTCAATCCCCAGCAACACCCCCCCCCAGTAAAATACTTGAAAATAAATATACCATGAATTTAGATATGTCAACATATATTAAAGTAACTGAAATAAAAATACCTGCTTTTATTATTTTTTTTAGTTTAAATTCTATTTCCTAAACTGCTGTTAATTCTTATTTATTAAAAAAAGGGAAGTTAAGGAAAATAAAGAAGGCAAACTTAATATTGGTATAGCATCTTTGAAATTTCAGAATATCTTAATGCAAGTTTTAAGAACAAAGTAAATCAGAGAAAATACTTTTAAAATGATAAATATAAATACTTTAATTTATAATATAGTAAAAAATAAAATGGTCTGTGATCCAAAGCTGGTTGATCGTGTTAAAAAATAAAAGTTGCACAAAAACCTTACAAGAATGTGACCAATACAGAAATGTTTAAAATTAAAACAATAAAATGTCTGACATTCTTCAGTTTCTCTAAGTTTTACTTCCATTCCTTAAAAGTAATTGCTATTAAAATTGTATTTCCTTTTTTGAAAATAAATTGTTTATGTATTCTCACATTATCTATTAATACTTTGTTTTTATAACATGCCTGTAGCTATTTCCTTAGCATTCCAGCTATCTCAAATCTATAATTCACACTGCATCTAAAGTGATTATTTCAAAATAAAGGTAAACATTAAAAAAAAAATAAGCTATTACGTAAATGACTAGCTGCAACAACTCTTGGGAAGAGTAGTTAGCACAAGCCAGGCATGGTGACACTTGCCTAAAACCCCAGGACTGGGGAGGCTGAGGCAGGAGGATTGCTACAAGTTCAAGGCCAGCCTAAACTATAAAGGGAGACCCTGTCTCAAAAAACAAAAACAAACAGAAAAGATACCACAAAATAAACATTCTGATATGTATTTGATGAATACAAAGAAGGAAGGAAAAGAGAGCTTTACACTCAATGGAGGAAGAAGGAAGGTATGAAACAAAAAAAAAAAGGTGACACATTGATTTTCCATTTGGTATGATAAAAATAACCCTAAAATAAGTGTACCTATTATGTATACTTAGACATAATTTTTCAAACATTTCTTTGGGGGGATGCATGATAAAGGATTGCTATTAACTTAAAATTTGTTTACTGTCAAAAATCTGTCCTAAAATATGGAACTAGCTTTGACTTACATTCATGGCTGTTTCCCTTCTACATGTTCACAAAAACTGTATATCATAGTTTTTGAATTTTTGCTAATATGCTAGATGATTTTATTTTTTAACAGAGAGTTCAAGCATATTTTCACAGGCGTATTTGTCACCTAACATCTTCTTTTTTTCCTCCAAGATATCTCTTTCTGCCTCTTGCTACACAAATGAGTGGCGATTTCTTTGGTTTTTAATTATTTGTATTGTTTCCACAGCACCTATGTGCTTTTGATTTAACAAATATCTAACAATTCAGTAGTGCAATTTATTTATGTTGTTGGGAATGTGTATTGCTTAAAGTACTTCAATTATTTGGTTACTGTGTGATATTATAGAGTCAAATATCATAGAATTAATAAGAGAATGGGGGAATTTGCTTAGCCTGGGTAAACTGGCTAGAAAAATGTACATACTCCTCTGTAACCAGGTGCATATTGATGTACCCGTGGGAGATGATGGATGACTCTTATAACAATATTGTCAGAAGACAGAGCAGATGAGGGTAACATTAACTTTATATATAAGCAGACTACTGTCTTTATTCTTATCAATTTCAGGAATATTAAGAACCTTTATTGTCTCATTGTATTTCATCTGTGTGTTTTAGTTTTCCTGACATTCTTTGCTATATTAAAAAATTCTAATTTTAATTGATTAATGAAGGTGGCAACATAAAATTATTCATGTTAAGATTTTCATGTTTATAAAATCTGTTCTAAGCATTAGATGCAACTGTTAAAATGCAAAATAGTTCTTCCAGTTATTTTTCTGGTATTTAATATAACTGGAAATGATATTACCATTTATGTAGAATTTTTACAAGTTATTTTAATGGAAAGAGAAAATGCTTAGATATTTTATGAACTGTTAACACCTCTTACCCCCAAAAAAGATCCTGTTTTCTACTAGTAACTAATAATAAAAGAGATTATTAATATGAGTGACACATATTTTATCATGTGTTATACGGTCCCATAGGGGTTTCTAGATTTTTGTGCACACCAAAGAAAGAATTGGGTGTGACACACAGTGGTATGGAAAAAGCAGTAAATTTTTAATCAGGTGACAATACGCTCAAGAGTGAGATAGCTTCTGCAGAAAGGAAAATGGTACAAGCACTGAAGGTAGTGGGTTTAAGAATTTAAATTGTTGTGCCAAATCTAGGGTGTCTCCCATTGGATCTATCAAAGCTTGATTGATGACTGACAACATGACTGGCAGGGAGCTGGGTCTAATGCACATGCCCCTTCCAATAATTCACTCTGTTATAATTGGAATTATGACATACAGTCCATATGCATGAACCTTCAATGAGCCCCAGGTGAAAAAAGGTTACTATAGGTCATGCCAGAGTATCTGGCACTCAGGAGTCCTGGTTTGGGACTTCTGAATTTTCCAAGGCAGGCCCAGCAATCTTTTTTCATCTCGGTCTCTGGGTAGTAGGCCTTGTGGGGTTAGCCCTCCGGCTTGCCCGGCTTCAGGTGAGTGGAAGGTAGTGATCCTGTAGACCCAATTGTACTATCTATATTACATAGACATTGAAGTTTAATGAAATCCCATGTTTGATGCTGTGAGAGAAAAGAAAAATGAAACCACAGAATCTGTATAACAGGAACAAATGTAATTATATACTTTGGTTCACTTTTCCTATGCACAGAACATTTTATATGTCTGTTTTTAAGATTTTTTTTCAATTATTAGTGTAAGTAGGGATATTTTTGCATGCTGCAACTGAAACCAGAATAAGTGTGTAAAATTGAGTCTTTTATTTATGAAAATAAATGGTTAGTTTTCAAAGGTATTTATCTTCATGGTGGTATTGTTAAGAGCATTAATTTTTATCTTTTGATCACTATTTTGTAATGTATATTTGAGAGGATCAATTTCCTTTTTGATACGGAATATAAGTTAAAGAGACGTTTGTCTTGGTAACTGAAATATATGGAAGGTTAGTTTTGACATACTGCCTTTAATTCAGTGGTTTTAAGATTTTTAATTATTTAAATTTAAGTTACCCTAAACTTACACATATTAAATGTGTTTCACTGAGACTATGCAATCGTTTCTTATACTCACAATTTCTGCTTTAGAAACAGTGATTTTTAAAGAAATTTTAGAAGAACTTAAACGTGGAGTCTTTACAAAAATGTGTTTTTACTCTGAAAACAATATTTTCAAAATTGTGCCTAGAAAAAATTTACACTACTTTTTAAAGAAAATCATCAGAAAGCTTGCATTTAACAAAATTTAATATATACTATAGCCGACTATCTATATGTAAAGCAAACAAAGTAGCAAATCATGCGTAGGTAGAACCATTTCTTTGGTTGCTACTAAATCTAAGTTAAAAAAAAAAAAAAGAACATTTCATTCTTAATAAGAATCCTGTATGCTTAAGAGGAAGCTTTTAGTATTCCTCTCTACAAAAAAATCAGAAAAACAGGAAGGTTAGTTTACTCTGGAGATGAAAATATAACTTGTAGAAGGGAATGCCCAATAGCACAGTGTAACCTGATTTTTCTCACATCAGGAAAATGACTGCTTGCTCAGCATGAGTAGGAGAGGACAGCTGTAAGATTCTGCAGGTTATTTGTACTACCATAATCTTCTTGGCTGATCTTCAAAGAGCTTTCCAAGCAGAGTTCAAAATTTAAACCACGAAATTCTCCCTACAACCCAGATTAGAGGTTGAGTCTGCATATTAAATCTCGGATAGGAGGTAATCACAGAGTGGGTGATCACTAAAGGATGCAGCTGTTGCTTTAAGTAGTTTTCCAGGTCTGTCTACAGAGACAAATATAAATATAGCGTCCACTGTCTTTTATTTTACAGAATCCAGATACATTTCAATTGTTACTATTGTTATGGGTTATAGATGGCAAACTCATGGTTAGTTTTATCTTGGAGTCAAAAAATCCACCAAGTTAGATTGGTATTCGTTAAAATCCCTGAATCTGTAAGTAAAACATCAATTAAATTGACTTAAATAGTGAAGATATTCCTTAACTCATATAACCGGTACAGAAAAGTAGGCCTAGTTTGAAGGTTAGTTGGTTCTTCACTTCAAATAAAAAGTATTCCAGATTCTTTCTCTCTTTTGATTGCTTATCTGGAGCGTTAGTTTTATTGAAAGACTAAATGTCTTTGTGATTGTCACTGCCAGTTGCATTACGGCCACAGCTTCATGCTTTGTGTTCAGGGGGAAAGGCACATGATTTCCCACGGTTATCGCCGGAAAGTAGGAACTTGCTGCCAGAAGTCTCCAGGGACTCTTTTCCCACATCTTTTTGGCCAGAATGTGGACAGAGTTTGTTCCTAAATGAATCAATGACAGCGATGGGGGAGGAGGCATACAATTATCCTTAGACAAGTCAAGTTCATTCTTGAGCTGATACTAATTCATCACACCTTGTCTCAGGCACTCAGCAGGTGATGTGCAGGGCAAGATGCAGTGGGACTCCTCTCAGTGTGCATTACAGCCTGGCCCTATCATTTCCCCGACACCCACACATAGCGTCCTTAACATAAGGTTGGAAAATCTTCATTTTACACACTATTCTCAACCACTCCTTTTAGAGTCATGGTCAGGGATGCTTGGGTTATATAGAAGTGAATTCCATTTTACTTTTTATTTTATTTTTTTTTTAATTTTTTTTTTTTTTTTTGGTGGTGCCAGGGATTGAACTCAGGCCCTTGTGCTTGCAAGGCAAGCACTCTAATCACTGAGCTAAATCCCCAGCCCCCATTTTACTTTTTAATCTATTGTTCTTTTTTCAAAGATGGCATCTCACTGTTCCCTGAGCTGGACTTTTAACTCCTGGCTCAAGCAATCCTCCCTCTTCACCCACTCCAGTAGCTGGGACTACAAGGGTAAGACGCTGTGTCTGCCAGTTTAATCTATGTTTACAGTTTTATAGTCCTGCCATGTGTGTTCAGTTGTTGTGTCTAATTCAGAAATATTTTGAAGTTTGCCTTAAATTTTGTTGTTGTATTTTCTACAAATTTTTAACACATGCCTCCTTTCAGCTGATGTAATACACATCATGGTTAGTAATTTGGTACTTTGAGTTTATCATTCTGGATATGAAAAACTAGAAAATTAACTTAGTTAAATACTTGTTAAAATTTAAAGATAATATAATTTGCAATTTTATCATAAGAATTTAACAAGTTGCCCGTTAATTTTTTCTCAAGAATAAAATAAACACAAGCTTACACAAGCTTTTTTTTTTTTTTTTTTTTGGTGCTAGGGATCAAACTCAGGGCCTTGTGCTTTCTAGGCGAGCACTCTAACCACTGAGCTAAATCCCCAGCCCCTAAATAAACACAAGCTTTAATAGTATACATTCCTTTTTCACTAGAATGTTCTATAAATAGCTTATCTATAGCACTCTATATAGCTTTTAAAAACTACAGAAGCTTTAGGGTTATTGTATAGTTCATTCATTTTGATAAAAAGAATACTTTCCATTAAGCAGTCTTTTCAGGAATTCCGTTGATTAAGAGCACATCTACAAACATTACCACGGTTTGAGAGGCAGTCATTTAAGGAAAATAAACTCAGAATTTAATTTCTAGAAATATACATATAATTAGGCCATTTACTTAGAGATAAATATTAATGATTTTTCTGACAGTAAGCAGTAGTGCAAATGGTTTAATTAGTAGAACATAGTTCTGATCAACAGATATCAGATATATAGTAACATTCGTATTAGGCCATCACAAATATTAATTTTACAGCATGTTTCCACACTATAACACTTTGATGTATATTTGTATTTATTTTATGACTAAATGTCCTGAAGATAAACATGGGTAAAACTATAGTATATTAGAGCCAACTAGAAACATTATTACTAAACCATTAAGTATAAAAATATAAAACCTAACACTTTCAAAACTTAAAGATGCTTCTAGTATTTTAATCTCCACAAACATAGCATGATGATATTTAAGATTTTAAAAATTTATATTATTCAATGAATTTGTAGCTAGAAATTGGTTTCTAACTATACACTAGATTCTCGAAAAAAATCCTTCAGAGTCTTAACTTAAAAGATTAAATGGTTATAAATCTAGTGCCAAATATTCTAATTTCATATATGAAAATTCATCTGTTCAAGTCCAACAATTGACCAGTTTAAGAATGAGCATAATCAATGATCAATCTTTTTCATAAGTGTAACTGTATATGAATAGAAAACATTTAAATGAAGTTAACAATTTGCTTAAAGTACATACAGCAAAACACAGGTATGTTATTGAAAGCATCACTTCCTGTAAGTTTAATCTTTTATTATTCAGGCAAATCAGGCCATGTCATAATGATATAGACTTAAAGCTACTTAGAAATGGAACCCTGTATTTTGACACTTAATAGTTTAAGGCTAATACCTAAATTATAATGTTGGTGTTATTTTTAACATGCTTTTTGTTGTGGGTTCTTTTCCTTCTTTTTAAAAAACAAATTAGCCATGAGTTATAATTATGTTTCCTAGTGTAATTAATATAAATATGGTGTGGAAAAATCCAAGAGTGGTGCCAGAAAATGCCTTTAAAATCAAAATGTGGCAAAATATCAAAAGTGTAAGATTCTGTGGCAGTTTCTATGGAATTCTTCTCTTCCCTTCATACTAAAGGCCAAATTGGGTTTAGATTATTAAAATGCTTTGGTTTCACATTTCAAGAAACTAGTTTCCAAATTTAAGACCGAGATTCCTTTATTTCAAAGTAATCTGTAATGTTAGATCTCCAGAAATGTGGCTTTAGAAGAGAAAAGCTCTTTACTTCTCAGGTAATAGTCTTCTTAATTATTATATAACTGCATTCAAAAGTTAGAGCTTATTGGCAATTCAGAATGAATTTGCTGTTCTATCATTCTTATTACTTCAAACAATTTTAAGGAGGGAATAGTTGACATTGAGGACTTTTTCGAATATATTACTCATACAGACATACAATAGTTGTATTAAACCAAACTCTTTCTTTGGACCATTAAAGAAAATGCACGAAATTAATTTGAACCAACCAGATACTTATTTTCATTTATTCACTATACAAATATTTGCAGAATAATCAGTGTATACCAGAGACTTGTTTAAGTTCTGGGAATAAGTGGTCATGAAAATAGATGAAAGTGCCTACACTTATGGAGTCTATAATCTAGTGAGAGAGATACACACCTAAATACTTCAGATATAAGAGCTAGAGTAAAAATAAAACAAGAAGAAAAATAGTGTGTGTGTGTGTGTGTGTATGTGTGTGTGTGGTGTAACTTCAGAGGTGATAGCTAGAGAAGACGCTGATGAGGATGTGACACCCTGGTAAACCTCTGATGGGGGACTGCAAGGAGTCACAAGGACTTCTGCTCTTCAGGCCTAGAGTTTTTTGAGGGACAGCCACCCCCTGGGCTGGGGCAGAGCTGGAGAGACTATGGAAGCAGATTAAGTCAGAGGCATTCAAAGATTGGATCCTGGAAACTTAAAAGGACCAATTTTTTTTTTTTTTTAATTTAGCTTAGGAGAGACCTGACTTAACCGCTGAAGGATCCCTCTTGCTTCTTTGTCGAGAATAAACCAAAGAGGGGCAAAGGCTGAAGCACAGCTGGCAATGGCAAAGCTCTTATGGTGCAGTGTGGAACAGGTTGGTAAGAGACGAGATACTGAAAAAAATCTTTCCAAGTATATTGTGAAAGCGGAAGGTTAAAGATTAGTCAATTATGAGAAAAATGTACGTTATAGTTGCTTTTGGGTGGCTTACTGTTATAATTGCAATTGAGGAAGAAAAAAAATAAAAGTTAATATTTCAGGATGAAAAAGGAGCACTGGACTAGGGCTTTATATACACACATCATAGAAGCTGTTATGTCTTTAGCTGTGTGACCCTGAGCAAAATTCTTTCAAGGCTTTGATTTTATTGGCAAAACAGGGTTGGTTGTTAGAACTGGACCAAATCACCCCCCTGCCAAGAGTCAATCAAAACTTTGTAAATAAAGTTTTATTGGAACACAGCAGTGTTAATTTGTTCAGCTTTTGTCTTTGGCTGCTCTTACAATGCAATTGAAGAGTCAAAAGGTTACCCAGAGACTGCCTGACTCACAAAGCCCAAAACATTTACAATCTGGCTCTTTTCAGAAAAAGTTTGCTGACATGTGGAGAGAGTCATTGACTTCTTTTTTTTTTTTAATTATTTTTTTATTTCTTACCAAGAACATGTATTGGTACATTGTATACATAATGATCACATTCATCATGGTTATTTTGTACCTGTACATGATGCCTCTTGGTTTTCCCCACCCCTCACTTCTGTTCCCTCCTTCCCTATTTACAGTAGGTTTATTTACATTTTTCCATTTTTTCCTTATCCTCTTTCCTTTCTTCCCTTCCTACTTTTCCCCCTTCTCTCTGTCTAGTTCTCCTCTCTTTTGAATATTATCTTCCCTTTATATAATACCTATTACACCACTTTGTCCTTATTTACACTTACGGTTTCTCATATCAGAGAAACAATTCGATGTGTACTGATGAGTGTCTGATTTATTTTGCTTAAGAGTATGTTCTCAAGGTACATCCATTTACATAAAAATGTCTCTAGTTTATCCTTTTTTATGCAGAATAGTACTCCATTGTGTAGAAAAACCACATCTTCTTTGCAGGGCAGTCTTATCTTTGTATGTGAAGAATAGCACATTGAGTCAGGACACACTGGGCTGAAATTTCTCTTCTTTTTATCTGAGTTGTCACTTCTCCCAAAATGTCATTATGGACAATATAATTAAGGAGAATTATCGATTACAAAGGGGGGTCATTGCACATTTGATTAGAGCTTAGTGGGAATATTCAATAAAAATATGTCACCAAAGCAGGGTGATTTTGTTGCCCAAGAAAGAACAACAAACAGATGAAACTAATTTCATGTGAAGTTCTCTTGATGAATATCGAAAATCAACGGGTTGAACATACATTGCCTTTGAATGTGCATCAAGTAGAGAGGGCCTAATTTCTCCTTCAATGAGCCATGTGACTGCTCAATGATTGCCACTGCTCAATGACTCACGTAATCTACTCACTTGAGGCAGTCTCATTAACTTCAATTTCATGTCTTAATTACCTTGAGAAGTATTCAAATGTCATCGCAATCAATCAATCAGCCAACCTTTATTATTTGCTTTCTTAGGTGGTCCAGGAAATGCAGAGAAATTTAACATGACCCTTTCCTTCCAGAAACTTACAGCATAATACTCTAATAATAATCTTAGCTACCATTTGTTTAGATGTTATTTTTAATAGCATTTCTATGAAGTAGGTGTTATTAGTTCTACTTTGTGGAAGAATAAGCTGAGACTAAAAATTACCTTACCCACATTCACACATCTAGAAATTGGTTGGAATGTGGATGCATAATGGCTGCATTCCCATAAGGATGCCTGATGCACCAAGTTAGGTCCTTCACCTTGACTGTGAGCTCCCATCAGGGAACTAAAATTGAGATTTAGGCGCCATGAGAATTAAGCTGGATTGTCAACTGATTGACATCTGAGTGGATCTGAGTGGGTTTTGGAGGTGTGTCCTTGCTCTCCTTTCGTCTCCTGTGCTGTTCCCAGGTCTGCTTGCCCGTCCCTGTGACCTAATTAACCTTGCTCCTCCACACCCTTCTGCCTGATATTACTATCACAGCACCAGTGGATCGTGCAGTGAGTCCTCTGAAACCCTGAGCCAAATAAACTTCTCCTTCTTTAAATTGTGCATGTCAGGTATTTTGTTCAGCAACTGGAAGGCTGACTGCACCTGCATATAAGTCACTCATGCTCTGTAGATTACAATGATGACAAGTAAAACATTCTATCAATCCATGATTGGTAATTTTGACAAAAACATTGCCAGAAGGAAAAATATATTCATATTCATAATCACTAGAAAAAGAAAAGGAATGAACTCTGAGTGGAGAACACAAATGGTTTGTGATCACCCCAGCTCACAGTGTGGAGGAGGTTTCCAGGCCACGAGACAGGAAATCCGGGCAGGGACAATTCCCACATGCCTGGACTTCATGAGGCCCAACACCAGGCAGAGAAAGCTTGTGAAAAGGATCCCACAGGGATCTGCAGAGGGTGCTCCTTAGGTATTGAGGTGAAAACTCAGCAGCACACACATATGAGGAAACTATGTGAGGCAAAGAAAAAACTATGCCTAAAAGAGTTTTCAGGAAAACTGTCTCTAGCTCTTGCAGGGATGGGATAGTGCTTTCTCCCAACAACCAGAATAAGACACGTTAGAAGTCAGAGGTATCAGAGTACAAAGAAGGGTCTTGGCTTTGGTAGAGGTAAAAACTTAATCACTGAATAAATGAAGCTATGGCTTTGCCAAACAGAGTTCAATGCAAAATCCAAAGGAATCAAACTTTTAAAATAATCATGTTCCAAAACATAGCTCAAGAAATGCAAATATTTTTGTAGAAACGCAATACACTGCACCCAACAAGGTGAATGCTCAATATCTGGCCTTCAAGAAAAAGTCACTCGGGATACAAAAGATCAGGGAAATACAATCTAAAATGAGCAGAAAAGTCTAATAGAAAGTGAGGCAGAAGTGACACAAAAGAATAGACAAGGACATTATAATTTATTACTATCTCCCATATGTTTAAGAGGAAGAAAAAAATTATCATATTAAAATTTGAATGGAAAATAGGAAAAATTACAAGTGCTTGAATCACAGAAAGGAGGCAATGATATTCTAAGAAACACACAGAACCCAGAGTCCTATCATAGCATTCTTACCTTGTTACTTCTTGGTATTTGCCAACACTAAGATAAAAATTGTGACAGACAATGAAAGCAAAACTTGGATAATCCATAGTTCGGTTTCCTTTTAATCCTTCCTATTTCAATAAGCCAAAAGTTGAAAATTTTAACTGAATATAACAAAACGTGAAATAAAAACAGGTCAGTAAGATTTGTGTAGTGTTTGCATTTCTCTGATGAGAACAAAATACCTGAGCATGTAATAGCAATTATGTACAGATTGTGTAAACTAAACAATTCTGTATATGAGTTAAATGCTCTTATATTTGCAGGCAAAACGGGCATCGCGAAATATAAAGATAAATGATTATACAAAGAATTTAAAAATGTGACTTAAGCCTCAAAGAACTTATGAATATTAGTTATATTTATTTTTTAAACTAAAAGAAAATATATAATGTATAATGGTGAATATTTATCTAAGGCATCTAATAAAATATGCCGTATTTTACTTTTCATAAAATACATTTTAGATAATTTGATTGATACTTTTTACTTACTTGAAACTTACAAAAAGGCATTGAAATATCACATACAACCTATTGAAATACCCAGATGATGCCCAAAAACTCTGAAATAATTCAAATAATTAAGCTTTGTGCTAATTTTGTTAAATTTTAGTTAACAACTTAATAATCATTTTTTAAAATAATAGTACAGGTGAAAGTTTTCTATAAAGCTGTTGAATTAAAGAAGACAGAGACTTGAAGTTTTCTCTTTAAATTCTCTATTCAACATTAAAAACTCTCTCTTAACATTTGAGAAGATAGTCTATCACATAGTTCCCAAACTTTCTACCACCAACAACCCCTTCATTGTTACTCTCCCCTTCCTCCCTCTAACATGCACACAGCTACTCCGTATGTTGAAAGACCTTTTCTACCCACTTAGATGCCTTTGTTTGATTATACTGTTACCTCATTTTTCATTTTCAAAGACAAATCTTTTTACTCTCAATCTAGTCTTCTGTCATTATGACAACCACCTCAGTCGATGCAATTTAAGCCAAAAATAAAAAGATTAATACTTCTATTAGATTTTCAAGAGTATCAACAAATGCCTTTTGGGCTTTTTGAAATACTGAAGATAATTTAGCCAAAATCTTTGCTTATGTGGGTCAGAAAGGGAGTCTTTCGTCTTCTCCTATCTTTATAGGATGAAAACTACAAGAAAGACTGAGAGAATACAGAGTTGGGTGAGGAAAAGAAAGAGGAGACTGTGGAGATCATTCTGCTTCAGGAAAAATACTTGCCTAGTACTAATGAAAACCAAAACATTTCTTGCATTATTGACCATGCACAGTCTTCTACTGACTACTCAATGCTTACAGGATTCGATTCCATGAAAGAGTAGAGCAAATAAATGATGATCTATGCTCCAGGTCATTTCCATATAACTTACTTTTCTGGAAACACTGATATTAGGGCTGTGTAGGAGCTAGTTAATACCCAGAATGACAGGACAGTTTTATTTTGTCTATGCTGCTTAAGAAACTGAAAGAAAATAAGAAAGCGAGAAATCCCTTGAGAGACCAAAATAAAATATATCCTGATATTTTAAACAAGTTTTTAATTGGCTACTTATGAAAAACTATCACCAGTCTCACCATTATCACTGGAAATATTTTTAGCATACATGCACACACATACATGCATATATAAACATTGCTATGCACAAATATATTCAGATAAACACAGATATATAAACATATATAAGTATTTATATATGCATGTATCCATTTTTATTAAGTTGGCGTTTTATGTTTCAGTTCTCTGAAATTCAGCTTGGTTATTTTTAGACTCTACTTGGATGGTACACTATTTTTTTCCCCAAATGATAAATCACACGCATTCAAATTACAGCCTCTGTTTTTCCAGTCCTCCTAAAAGATATGCCTTGTGCATGCACATATTTTCTCCTGGAGTTGAGCAGCCCTAAGAATAGGTATTATTTTGTACCATTCCAAAACTGGAAAAAAACTGTCCCAAAAACTCAATGTATTTTATTGTGATCATAATTCAATTTTCAAAGTTCTCTATAGCGTGTGCGCATGTATGTGTGTGTGCGTAAACGAGTTTTTCTTTAAGTCACAAAAGATTTATTTGCTCCTAAAGAAAAGTTGCCCAGCTCAGCTCTCTTGTAATCATTCAACTGATACCATTCTAATTTATTACAGATGAGGAATAGCCTCTTGGCTCCAACCTTAAATACTTTTTGTCATTCTTTCTTTTGTGATAAAGAAAGATAAAACAAAACAAAAGTTATAAATCAGTTCTTATTCCACAGCATCATTTCTCAACTGTCTTCATGAAAAAACCATCTTGATTATACAGATAAGTGAAGTTGTATTAAGCATCACTTGTCTACTGTTTCATTGAAAATATTCTACTAACTTTCTGGCAATATAGCATGTCTCTACACTACCAGAATAACTAATCAGTATTTTTTAAAAATGAAGATTGGTTCTTAGAAGTGCTATGTGTTCCAGGTAGAAATGAGATGCAAGGATCGATGAAGGTTTAATCTGAAATGTTAAAATTTCTCCA